>JABUOV010000506.1:2500-12500 GCA_025617405.1 Perca schrenkii
CCGAAAACAGCCGAGGAGACGTGGCAACACAGCGTGATGGGAGACTACCTGGCTAAATACAGGGTGAGACCTCTATATCTCAGGGTCAGCTGGTAGACATCAGCTGGTAGACATCAGCTGGTAGACATCAGCTGGTAGACATCAGCTGGTAGACATCAGCTGGTAGACATCAGCTGGTAGTAGACATCAGCTGGTAGATATCAGCTGGTAGACATCAGCTGGTAGATATCAGCTGGTAGATATCAGCTGGTAGACATCAGCTGGTAGACATCAGCTGGTAGATATCAGCTGGTAGACATCAGCTGGTAGATATCAGCTGGTAGTAGACATCAGCTGGTAGATATCAGCTGGTAGACATCAGCTGGTAGACATCAGCTGGTAGACATCAGCTGGTAGACATCAGCTGGTAGACATCAGCTGGTAGACATCAGCTGGTAGACATCAGCTGGTAGACATCAGCTGGTAGATATCAGCTGGTAGTAGACATCAGCTGGTAGATATCAGCTGGTAGATATCAGCTGGTAGACATCAGCTGGTAGACATCAGCTGGTAGACATCAGCTGGTAGACATCAGCTGGTAGACATCAGCTGGTAGACATCAGCTGGTAGATATCAGCTGGTAGTAGACATCAGCTGGTAGATATCAGCTGGTAGACATCAGCTGGTAGACATCAGCTGGTAGATATCAGCTGGTAGATATCAGCTGGTAGACATCAGTTGGTAGACATCAGCTGGTAGACATCAGCTGGTAGACATCAGCTGGTAGACATCAGCTGGTAGATATCAGCTGGTAGACATCAGCTGGTAGATATCAGCTGGTAGACATCAGCTGGTAGACATCAGCTGGTAGACATCAGCTGGTAGTAGACGACATCAGTTGGTAGTAGACGACATCAGCTGGTAGTAGACGACATCAGCTGGTAGTAGACGACATCAGCTGGTAGTAGACGACATCAGCTGGTAGTAGACGACATCAGCTGGTAGTAGACGACATCAGCTGGTAGTAGACATCAGCTGGTAGTAGACATCAGCTGGTAGTAGACATCAGCTGGTAGACATCAGCTGGTAGATATCAGCTGGTAGTAGACATCAGCTGGTAGATATCAGCTGGTAGATATCAGCTGGTAGACATCAGCTGGTAGACATCAGCTGGTAGACATCAGCTGGTAGATATCAGCTGGTAGTAGACATCAGCTGGTAGTAGACATCAGCTGGTAGTAGACATCAGCTGGTAGTAGACATCAGCTGGTAGACATCAGCTGGTAGTAGACATCAGCTGGTAGACATCAGCTGGTAGACATCAGCTGGTAGACATCAGCTGGTAGACATCAGCTGGTAGACATCAGCTGGTAGTAGACATCAGCTGGTAGTAGACATCAGCTGGTAGACATCAGCTGGTAGACATCAGCTGGTAGATATCAGCTGGTAGTAGACATCAGCTGGTAGACATCAGCTGGTAGATATCAGCTGGTAGTAGACATCAGCTGGTAGATATCAGCTGGTAGACATCAGCTGGTAGACATCAGCTGGTAGTAGACATCAGCTGGTAGACATCAGCTGGTAGACATCAGCTGGTAGACATCAGCTGGTAGATCAGCTGGTAGACATCAGCTGGTAGACATCAGCTGGTAGATATCAGCTGGTAGTAGACATCAGCTGGTAGTGACATCAGCTGGTAGTAGCAGACATCAGCTGGTAGACATCAGCTGGTAGTAGACATCAGCTGGTAGACATCAGCTGGTAGACATCAGCTGGTAGACATCAGCTGGTAGACATCAGCTGGTAGTAGACATCAGCTGGTAGACATCAGCTGGTAGACATCAGCTGGTAGACATCAGCTGGTAGTAGACATCAGCTGGTAGACATCAGCTGGTAGTAGACATCAGCTGGTAGATATCAGCTGGTAGACATCAGCTGGTAGATATCAGCTGGTAGACATCAGCTGGTAGACATCAGCTGGTAGACATCAGCTGGTAGACATCAGCTGGTAGACATCAGCTGGTAGATATCAGCTGGTAGTAGACATCAGCTGGTAGATATCAGCTGGTAGACATCAGCTGGTAGACATCAGCTGGTAGACATCAGCTGGTAGACATCAGCTGGTAGACATCAGCTGGTAGACATCAGCTGGTAGACATCAGCTGGTAGATATCAGCTGGTAGATATCAGCTGGTAGACATCAGCTGGTAGATATCAGCTGGTAGATATCAGCTGGTAGCCATCAGCTGGTAGACATCAGCTGGTAGACATCAGCTGGTAGACATCAGCTGGTAGACATCAGCTGGTAGACATCAGCTGGTAGATATCAGCTGGTAGTAGACATCAGCTGGTAGATATCAGCTGGTAGACATCAGCTGGTAGACATCAGCTGGTAGACATCAGCTGGTAGATATCAGCTGGTAGACATCAGCTGGTAGACATCAGCTGGTAGACATCAGCTGGTAGACATCAGCTGGTAGACATCAGCTGGTAGATATCAGCTGGTAGACATCAGCTGGTAGATATCAGCTGGTAGACATCAGCTGGTAGACATCAGCTGTGACATCAACTGGTAGTGACATCAGCTGGTAGTAGACGACATCAGCTGGTAGTAGCGACATCAGCTGGTAGTAGACGACATCAGCTGGTAGTAGCGACATCAGCTGGTAGTAGACATCAGCTGGTAGTAGACATACATCAGCTGGTAGTAGACATCAGCTGGTAGTAGACATCAGCTGGTAGTAGACATCAGCTGGTAGACATCAGCTGGTAGATATCAGCTGGTAGTAGACATCAGCTGGTAGATATCAGCTGGTAGACATCAGCTGGTAGACATCAGCTGGTAGACATCAGCTGGTAGATATCAGCTGGTAGTAGACATCAGCTGGTAGTAGACATCAGCTGGTAGTAGACATCAGCTGGTAGACATCAGCTGGTAGTAGACATCAGCTGGTAGATATCAGCTGGTAGTAGACATCAGCTGGTAGATATCAGCTGGTAGATATCAGCTGGTAGACATCAGCTGGTAGACATCAGCTGGTAGATATCAGCTGGTAGTAGACATCAGCTGGTAGTAGACATCAGCTGGTAGACATCAGCTGGTAGTAGACATCAGCTGGTAGATATCAGCTGGTAGTAGACATCAGCTGGTAGACATCAGCTGTTAGATATCAGCTGGTAGTAGACATCAGCTGGTAGATATCAGCTGGTAGTAGACATCAGCTGGTAGACATCAGCTGGTAGTAGACATCAGCTGGTAGACATCAGCTGGTAGACATCAGCTGGTAGACATCAGCTGGTAGATATCAGCTGGTAGTAGACATCAGCTGGTAGACATCAGCTGGTAGATATCAGCTGGTAGTAGACATCAGCTGGTAGACATCAGCTGGTAGATATCAGCTGGTAGACATCAGCTGGTAGATATCAGCTGGTAGACATCAGCTGGTAGTAGACATCAGCTGGTAGTAGACATCAGCTGGTAGACATCAGCTGGTAGTAGACATCAGCTGGTAGACATCAGCTGGTAGTAGACATCAGCTGGTAGATATCAGCTGGTAGTAGACATCAGCTGGTAGATATCAGCTGGTAGACATCAGCTGGTAGACATCAGCTGGTAGACATCAGCTGGTAGACATCAGCTGGTAGACATCAGCTGGTAGACATCAGCTGGTAGACATCAGCTGGTAGACATCAGCTGGTAGTAGACATCAGCTGGTAGTAGACATCAGCTGGTAGTAGACATCAGCTGGTAGTAGACATCAGCTGGTAGACATCAGCTGGTAGACATCAGCTGGTAGACATCAGCTGGTAGACATCAGCTGGTAGACATCAGCTGGTAGTAGACATCAGCTGGTAGACATCAGCTGGTAGTAGACATCAGCTGGTAGTAGACATCAGCTGGTAGACATCAGCTGGTAGTAGACATCAGCTGGTAGTAGACATCAGCTGGTAGTAGACATCAACTGGTAGTAGACATCAGCTGGTAGATATCAGCTGGTAGTAGACATCAGCTGGTAGATATCAGCTGGTAGACATCAGCTGGTAGATATCAGCTGGTAGACATCAGCTGGTAGACATCAGCTGGTAGACATCAGCTGGTAGTAGACATCAGCTGGTAGTAAACATCAGCTGGTAGTAGACATCAGCTGGTAGTAGACATCAGCTGGTAGACATCAGCTGGTAGACATCAGCTGGTAGACATCAGCTGGTAGTAGACATCAGCTGGTAGACATCAGCTGGTAGATATCAGCTGGTAGACATCAGCTGGTAGATATCAGCTGGTAGACATCAGCTGGTAGACATCAGCTGGTAGACATCAGCTGGTAGTAGACGACATCAGCTGGTAGTAGACGACATCAGCTGGTAGTAGACGACATCAGCTGGTAGTAGACGACATCAGCTGGTAGACATCAGCTGGTAGACATCAGCTGGTAGACATCAGCTGGTAGACATCAGCTGGTAGACATCAGCTGGTAGACATCAGCTGGTAGACATAAGCTGGTAGATATCAGCTGGTAGACATCAGCTGGTAGACATCAGCTGGTAGATATCAGCTGGTAGTAGACATCAGCTGGTAGTAGACATCAGCTGGTAGTAGACATCAGCTGGTAGACATCAGCTGGTAGACATCAGCTGGTAGACATCAGCTGGTAGACATCAGCTGGTAGATATCAGCTGGTAGTAGACATCAGCTGGTAGTAGACATCAGCTGGTAGACATCAGCTGGTAGTAGACATCAGCTGGTAGATATCAGCTGGTAGTAGACATCAGCTGGTAGACATCAGCTGGTAGATATCAGCTGGTAGTAGACATCAGCTGGTAGACATCAGCTGGTAGACATCAGCTGGTAGACATCAGCTGGTAGTAGACATCAGCTGGTAGACATCAGCTGGTAGACATCAGCTGGTAGACATCAGCTGGTAGATATCAGCTGGTAGTAGACATCAGCTGGTAGTAGACATCAGCTGGTAGACATCAGCTGGTAGACATCAGCTGGTAGTAGACATCAGCTGGTAGACATCAGCTGGTAGACATCAGCTGGTAGTAGACATCAGCTGGTAGACATCAGCTGGTAGACATCAGCTGGTAGTAGACATCAGCTGGTAGTAGACATCAGCTGGTAGTAGACATCAGCTGGTAGATATCAGCTGGTAGTAGACATCAGCTGGTAGATATCAGCTGGTAGTAGACATCAGCTGGTAGATATCAGCTGGTAGACATCAGCTGGTAGATATCAGCTGGTAGACATCAGCTGGTAGATATCAGCTGGTAGACATCAGCTGGTAGACATCAGCTGGTAGACATCAGCTGGTAGTAGACATCAGCTGGTAGTAGACATCAGCTGGTAGTAGACATCAGCTGGTAGACATCAGCTGGTAGACATCAGCTGGTAGACATCAGCTGGTAGTAGACATCAGCTGGTAGACATCAGCTGGTAGTAGACATCAGCTGGTAGTAGACATCAGCTGTTAGATATCAGCTGGTAGTAGACATCAGCTGGTAGACATCAGCTGGTAGACATCAGCTGGTAGTAGACATCAGCTGGTAGTAGACATCAGCTGGTAGTAGACATCAGCTGGTAGTAGACATCAGCTGGTAGACATCAGCTGGTAGTAGACATCAGCTGGTAGACATCAGCTGGTAGACATCAGCTGGTAGACATCAGCTGGTAGATATCAGCTGGTAGTAGACATCAGCTGGTAGACATCAGCTGGTAGATATCAGCTGGTAGACATCAGCTGGTAGATATCAGCTGGTAGACATCAGCTGGTAGTAGACATCAGCTGGTAGTAGACATCAGCTGGTAGACATCAGCTGGTAGTAGACATCAGCTGGTAGACATCAGCTGGTAGACATCAGCTGGTAGTAGACATCAGCTGGTAGACATCAGCTGGTAGTAGACATCAGCTGGTAGACATCAGCTGGTAGTAGACATCAGCTGGTAGATATCAGCTGGTAGTAGACATCAGCTGGTAGATATCAGCTGGTAGACATCAGCTGGTAGATATCAGCTGGTAGACATCAGCTGGTAGATATCAGCTGGTAGACATCAGCTGGTAGACATCAGCTGGTAGACATCAGCTGGTAGTAGACATCAGCTGGTAGTAGACATCAGCTGGTAGTAGACATCAGCTGGTAGACATCAGCTGGTAGACATCAGCTGGTAGACATCAGCTGGTAGACATCAGCTGGTAGACATCAGCTGGTAGTAGACATCAGCTGGTAGTAGACATCAGCTGGTAGATATCAGCTGGTAGCAGACATCAGCTGAGACATCAGCTGGTAGACATCAGCTGGTAGTAGACATCAGCTGGTAGTAGACATCAGCTGTTAGATATCAGCTGGTAGTAGACATCAGCTGGTAGACATCAGCTGGTAGACATCAGCTGGTAGACATCAGCTGGCAGACATCAGCTGGTAGACATCAGCTGGTAGTAGACATCAGCTGGTAGTAGACATCAGCTGGTAGATATCAGCTGGTAGTAGACATCAGCTGGTAGACATCAGCTGGTAGTAGACATCAGCTGGTAGTAGACATCAGCTGGTAGTAGACATCAGCTGGTAGATATCAGCTGGTAGACATCAGCTGGTAGTAGACATCAGCTGGTAGTAGATATCAGCTGGTAGTAGACATCAGCTGGTAGTAGACATCAGCTGGTAGTAGACATCAGCTGGTAGTAGACATCAGCTGGTAGTAGACATCAGCTGGTAGTAGACATCAGCTGGTAGACATCAGCTGTTAGATATCAGCTGGTAGTAGACATCAGCTGGTAGATATCAGCTGGTAGTAGACATCAGCTGGTAGTAGACATCAGCTGGTAGTAGACATCAGCTGGTAGATATCAGCTGGTAGTAGACATCAGCTGGTAGACATCAGCTGGTAGTAGACATCAGCTGGTAGACATCAGCTGGTAGACATCAGCTGGTAGATATCAGCTGGTAGTAGACATCAGCTGGTAGACATCAGCTGGTAGATATCAGCTGGTAGTAGACATCAGCTGGTAGACATCAGCTGGTAGTAGACATCAGCTGGTAGTAGACATCAGCTGGTAGTAGACATCAGCTGGTAGTAGACATCAGCTGGTAGTAGACATCAGCTGGTAGACATCAGCTGGTAGACATCAGCTGGTAGATATCAGCTGGTAGTAGACATCAGCTGGTAGATATCAGCTGGTAGTAGACATCAGCTGGTAGTAGACATCAGCTGGTAGTAGACATCAGCTGGTAGTAGACATCAGCTGGTAGTAGACATCAGCTGGTAGTAGACATCAGCTGGTAGTAGACATCAGCTGGTAGTAGACATCAGCTGGTAGTAGATATCAGCTGGTAGTAGACATCAGCTGGTAGTAGACATCAGCTGGTAGACATCAGCTGTTAGATATCAGCTGGTAGTAGACATCAGCTGGTAGATATCAGCTGGTAGTAGACATCAGCTTTTAGATATCAGCTGGTAGTAGACATCAGCTGGTAGATATCAGCTGGTAGTAGACATCAGCTTTTAGATATCAGCTGGTAGTAGACATCAGCTGGTAGATATCAGCTGGTAGTAGACATCAGCTTTTAGATATCAGCTGGTAGTAGACATCAGCTGGTAGATATCAGCTGGTAGTAGACATCAGCTTTTAGATATCAGCTGAGTAGACATCAGCTGGTAGACATCAGCTGGTAGCAGACATCAGCTGGTAGACGTCAGCTGGTAGTAGACATCAGCTGGTAGACATCAGCTGGTAGACATCAGCTGGCAGTAGACATCAGCTGGTAGACATCAGCTGGTAGACATCAGCTGGTAGACATCAGCTGAGTAGACATCAGCTGGTAGACATCAGCTGGTAGACATCAGCTGGTAGATATCAGCTGGTAGTAGACATCAGCTGGTAGACATCAGCTGGTAGACATCAGCTGGTGACATCAGCTGGTAGACATCAGCTGGTAGACATCAGCTGGTAGACATCAGCTGGTGCAGACATCAGCTGGTAGACATCAGCTGGTAGTATCAGCTGGTAGACATCAGCGGTATCAGCTGGTAGTAGACATCAGCTGGTAGACATCAGCTGGTAGCTGGAGACATCAGCTGGTAGATATCAGCTGGTAGTAGACATCAGCTGGTAGACATCAGCTGGTAGATATCAGCTGGTAGACATCAGCTGGGATCAGCTGGTAGTAGATATCAGCTGGTAGTAGACATCAGCTGGTAGACATCAGCTGGTAGTAGACATCAGCTGGTAGTAGACATCAGCTGGTAGTAGACATCAGCTGGTAGACATCAGCTGGTAGACATCAGCTGGTAGATATCAGCTGGTAGACATCAGCTGGTAGACATCAGCTGGTAGACATCAGCTGGTAGTAGACATCAGCTGGTAGTAGACATCAGCTGGTAGTAGACATCAGCTGGTAGACATCAGCTGGTAGTAGATATCAGCTGGTAGTAGACATCAGCTGGTAGACATCAGCTGGTAGATATCAGCTGGTAGTAGACATCAGCTGGTAGACATCAGCTGGTAGACATCAGCTGGTAGTAGACATCAGCTGGTAGACATCAGCTGGTAGACATCAGCTGGTAGATATCAGCTGGTAGACATCAGCTGGTAGACATCATCTGGTAGATATCAGCTGGTAGACATCATCTGGTAGATATCAGCTGGTAGATATCAGCTGGTAGATATCAGCTGGTAGATATCAGCTGGTAGATATCAGCTGGTAGATGTCGGCACATAGACCGAAGGAAGGCCCAGTATTATAGATGCTGTGTGTATGTGTTGTATTCTGATTGGTTGGTTGACTGATCCCTGGTTCTGATTGGTTCCCCAGAGTGATCGGAGGAAGGCCCAGTATTATAGATGCTGTGTGTATGTTGTATTCTGATTGGTTGGTCGACTGATCCCTGGTTCTGATTGGTTCCCTAGAGTGACAGGAGGAAGGCCCAGGCGGCCATGGAGGCGGCCTGGAAGTCAATGGAGAAGAAGGAGAAGATCCCGTGGATCAAGAAGGCAGCGGAGGACCAGAAGCGTTACGAGGTTCAGTACCAACCCGTGGTCAGTGAGCCACGCCCCCCTCCCCCCCCCCAAAAAAAACACACACAGACTCCGCCCCCTCCCCCCCAAAAAACACACACAGACTCCGCCCCCTCCCACCGAGGCTGCTGCTGTCACTTAAGTGAGTAGAGTGCAGTTTTGAGTTGCGCATGTGTAACTTTTGCGACAAGTAGCCTTAAAGATGCTAACGGCGTTTTGAGCTTACGTTAGCAATCAAGTAGCCTACTAGCTAGATGCTAACGGCGTTTTGAGCATACTGTCTACGGTTTGAGCTAACGTTAGCAATCAAGTAGTGTACTAGATGCTAACGGCGTTTTTAGCTAACGTTAGCAATCAAACAATCAGAGCTAGCTAATACGTTTTTTAAATGACTGCTAGCTACAAGTTAGCAATCAAACACAACAAAGGCTGTCATTTCAATGGCGTTTTGAGCTAACGTTAGCAATCAAACAATCATGTAGCTAAAACGTTTTTGAAATGATTTCCATCTTCTGTTATTGTATGTAAAGACCAACGTTTATTATTTTACAGATTTCACCAATTTCAGTAAGACACGTTATACCGTAAACAGTTTAAATCTGAGCACGCGCAACTCAGAACTGCACTCTACTCACTTTGGGTAGTGACACTGCCACACCCAAAACATCGTCACACTTCATTCGTTACCAGAGAGAAGCCCCGCCCCTTCTTGTGTCCAGCAGATTTCCAATAAATATTGTAAAAACCGTCTAGAAGGGCGCCCGGGTAGCTCATTTTATTTCATTTTTTATTTATTAAACAGGAAAAGATTAAAGACAATCGGGTCTGACTCAGTGTAAAATTGATTTTCAGCAGAACATAAACAGAACAGAACAGAACCACCACATACACAACAATAAACTCCTAGACAGAACAGTACCAGACACACAGAGACCAGGAGACTGAGCCATAAAGCTGACTCAATGGTCACAGGTAAACCTCTCCAGTAAATAGCCAGCAAATGTTAATTT
>JABUOV010000506.1:20000-22500 GCA_025617405.1 Perca schrenkii
TGTTAGAGGCAGAGCTGGAGGATGACGGGGGATTGTCGTCGATTTCCCAGGCGGAGGTCACTGATGTAGTCAAACAACTACACAGTGGCAAAGCCCCTGGGATTGATGAGATCCGTCCGGAAATGCTCAAGGCTCTGGGTGTGGAGGGGCTGTCCTGGTTGACACGTCTCTTCAACATTGCGTGGAAGTCTGGAACAGTGCCAAAGGAGTGGCAGACTGGGGTGGTGGTTCCCCTTTTTAAAAAGGGGGACCAGAGGGTGTGTGCCAATTACAGGGGTATCACACTTCTCAGCCTCCCTGGTAAAGTCTACTCCAAGGTGCTGGAAAGGAGGGTTCGGCCGATAGTCGAACCTCAGATTGAAGAGGAACAATGCGGATTCCGTCCTGGTCGTGGAACAACGGACCAGCTCTTCACTCTCGCAAGGATCCTGGAGGGAGCCTGGGAGTATGCCCAACCGGTCTACATGTGTTTTGTGGATTTGGAGAAGGCGTATGACCGGGTCCCCCGGGAGATACTGTGGGAGGTGCTGCGGGAGTATGGGGTGAGGGGGTCTCTTCTCAGGGCCATCCAATCTCTGTACGACCAAAGTGAGAGCTGTGTCCGGGTTCTCGGCAGTAAGTCGGACTCGTTTCAGGTGAGGGTTGGCCTCCGCCAGGGCTGTGCTTTGTCACCAATCCTGTTTGTAATATTTATGGACAGGATATCAAGGCGTAGTCGGGGTGGGGAGGGGTTGCGGTTCGGTGGGCTGGGGATCTCATCGCTGCTCTTTGCAGATGATGTGGTCCTGATGGCATCATCGGCCTGTGACCTTCAGCACTCACTGGATCGGTTCGCAGCCGAGTGTGAAGCGGTTGGGATGAGGATCAGCACCTCTAAATCTGAGGCCATGGTTCTCAGCAGGAAACCGATGGAGTGTCTACTCCATGTGGGGAATGAGTCCTTACCCCAAGTGAAGGAGTTCAAGTACCTTGGTGTCTTGTTCGCGAGTGAGGGGACAATGGAGCGGGAGATTGGTCGGAGAATCGGTGCAGCGGGTGCGGTATTACATTCCATCTATCGCACCGTTGTGACGAAAAGAGAGCTGAGCCAGAAGGCAAAGCTCTCGATCTACCGGTCAGTTTTCGTTCCTACCCTCACCTATGGTCATGAAGGCTGGGTCATGACCGAAAGAACGAGATCCAGGGTACAAGCGGCCGAGATGGGTTTCCTCAGGAGGGTGGCTGGCGTCTCCCTTAGAGATAGGGTGAGAAGCTCAGTCATCCGTGAGGAGCTCGGAGTAGAGCCGCTGCTCCTTTGCGTCGAAAGGAGCCAGTTGAGGTGGTTCGGGCATCTGGTAAGGATGCCCCCTGGGCGCCTCCCTAGGGAGGTGTTCCAGGCACGTCCAGCTGGGAGGAGGCCTCGGGGAAGACCCAGGACTAGGTGGAGGGATTATATCTCCAACCTGGCCTGGGAACGCCTCGGGATCCCCCAGTCGGAGCTGGTTAATGTTGCCCGGGAAAGGGAAGTTTGGGGTCCCCTGCTGGAGCTGCTCCCCCCGCGACCCGGCACCGGATAAGCGGACGAAGAAGATGGATGGATGGATAGGAGACTATTAGACTAGAAGTCTAGACCAGTCTAGACCACTTCTTACATATTAAACATTAGGAGATTATTAGACTAGAAGCCTAGACCACTCCAGACCACTTCTTACATATTAAACAACATTAGGAGATTATTAAACTAGAAGCCTAGACCACTCCAGACCACTTCTTACATATTAAACAACATTAGGAAACTATTAGACTAGAAGCCTAGACCACTCCAGACCACTTCTTACATATTAAACAACATTAGGAGACTATTAGACTAGAAGTCTAGACCAGTCTAGGCCACTCTAGACCACTTCTTACATATTAAACAACATTAGGAGACTATTAGACTAGAAGTCTAGACCAGTCTAGGCCACTCTAGACCACTTCTTACATATTAAACATTAGGAGACTATTAGACTAGAAGTCTAGACCACTCTAGACCACTTCTTACATATTAAACAACATTAGGAGATTATTAGACTAGAAGTCTAGACCAGTCTAGACCACTCTAGACCACTTCTTACATATTAAACAACATTAGGAGACTATTAGACTAGAAGTCTAGACCACTCTAGACCACTTATTACATATTAAACATTAGGAAATTATAGTAATGCTTTTGGACTTTAACATGTGTGTGTGTGTGTGTGTGTGTGTGTGTGTGTGTGTGCTCTGTGTGTGTGTGTGTGTGTGTGTGTGTGTGTCTCTGTGTGTGTGTGTGTGTGTCTGTGTGTGTGTCTCTGTGTGTGTGTGTGTGTCTGTGTGTGTGTGTGTGTGTGTGTGTCTGTGTGTGTGTGTGTGTGTGTGTGTGTGTGTGTGTGTGTGTGTGTGTGTGTGTCTCTGTGTGTGTGTGTGTGTGTATCTGTGTGTGTGTGTGTGTCTCTGTGTGTGTGTCTCTGTGTGTGTGTGTGTGTGTGTGTGTGTGTGT
>JABUOV010000507.1:7500-15000 GCA_025617405.1 Perca schrenkii
TTCTTATAGAGAAACAGAGTTATTTACATCTGTCTTATAGAGAATCAGACTTATTTACATCTATCTTATAGAGAATCAGACTTATTAACATCTTTCTTATAGAGAAACAGAGTTATTTACATCTATCTTATAGAGAATCAGACTTATTTACATCTATCTTATAGAGAATCAGATTTACATCTATCTTATAGAGAATCAGACTTATTTACATCTATCTTATAGAGAATCAGACTTATTTACATCTATCTTATAGAGAATCAGACTTATTTACATCTATCTTATAGAGAATCAGAGTTATTTACATCTATCTTATAGAGAATCAGAGTTATTTACATCTATCTTATAGAGAATCAGACTTATTTACATCTATCTTATAGAGAATCAGACTTATTTACATCTATCTTATAGAGAATCAGACTTATTTACATCTATCTTATAGAGAATCAGACTTATTTACATCTATCTTATAGAGAATCAGACTTATTAACATCTATCTTATAGATAATCAGACTTATTTACATCTATCTTATACAGAATCAGATTTATTTACATCTATATTATAGAGAATCAGAGTTATTTACATCTATCTTATAGAGAATCAGACTTATTTACATCTATATAATAGAGAATCAGACTTATTTACATCTATCTTATAGAAAATCAGACTTACAGTATTTACATCTATCTTATAGAGAAACAGAGTTATTTACATCTATCTTATATAGAATCAGACTTATTTACATCTTTCTTATAGAGAATCAGACTTATTAACATCTATCTTATAGAGAATCAGACTTATTTACATATATCTTATAGAGAATCAGACTTATTTACATCTATCTTATAGAGAATCAGACTTATTTACATCTATCTTATAGAGAATCAGACTTATTAACATCTATCTTATAGATAATCAGACTTATTTACATCTATCTTATACAGAATCAGACTTATTTACATCTATCTTATAGAGAATCAGACTTATTTACATCTATCTCATAGAGAATCAGACTTATTTACATCTATATAATAGAGAATCAGACTTATTTACATCTATCTTATAGAGAATCAGACTTACAGTATTTACATCTATCTTATAGAGAAACAGAGTTATTTACATCTATCTTATATAGAATCAGACTTATTTACATCTATCTTATAGAGAATCAGACTTATTAACATCTATCTCATAGAGAATCAGACTTATTAACATCTATCTCATAGAGAATCAGACTTATTTACATCTATCTTATAGAGAATGAGACTTATTTACATCTATCCATAGAGAATCAGACTTATTAACATCTATCTCATAGAGAATCAGACTTATTTACATCTATATAATAGAGAATCAGACTTATTTACATAGAGAATCAGACTTATTAACATCTATTTTATAGAGAATCAGACTTATTTACATCTATTTGATAGAGAATCAGACTTATTAACATCTATCTTATAGAGAATCAGACTTATTTACATAGAGAATCAGACTTATTTACATCTATTTTATAGAGAATCAGAGTTATTTACATCTATCTTATAGAGAATCAGAGTTATTTACATCTATCTTATAGAGAATCAGACTTATTTACATCTATCTTATAGAGAATCAGAGTTATTTACATCTATCTTATAGAGAATCAGACTTACAGTATTTACATCTATCTTATAGAGAAACAGAGTTATTTACATCTATCTTATATAGAATCAGACTTATTTACATCTATCTTATAGAGAATCAGACTTATTTACATCTATCTCATAGAGAATCAGACTTATTAACATCTATCTCATAGAGAATCAGACTTATTTACATCTATCTTATAGAGAATCAGACTTATTTACATCTATCTTATAGAGAATGAGACTTATTTACATCTATCTCATAGAGAATCAGACTTATTAACATCTATCTCATAGAGAATCAGACTTATTTACATAGAGAATCAGACTTATTTACATCTATCTTATAGAGAATCAGACTTATTTACATAGAGAATCAGACTTATTAACATCTATCTTATAGAGAATCAGACTTATTTACATCTATTTTATAGAGAATCAGACTTATTAACATCTATCTTATAGAGAATCAGACTTATTTACATAGAGAATCAGACTTATTTACATCTATTTTATAGAGAATCAGACTTATTAACATCTATCTTATAGAGAATCAGACTTATTAACATCTATCTTACAGAGAATCAGACTTATTTACATCTATCTTATAGAGAATCAGACTTATTTACATCTATCTTATAGAGAATCAGAGTTATTTACATCTATCTTATAGAGAATCAGAGTTATTTACATCTATCTTATAGAGAATCAGACTTATTTACATCTATCTTATAGAGAATCAGAGTTATTTACATCTATCTTATAGAGAATCAGACTTATTTACATCAATCTTATAGAGAATCAGACTTATTTACATCTATCTTATAGAGAATAAGACTTATTTACATCTATCTTATAGAGAATCAGACTTATTTACATCTATCTTATAGAGAATCTCACTTATTTACATCTATCTTATAGAGAATCAGACTTATTTACATCAATCTTATAGAGAATCAGACTTATTTACATCTATCTTATAGAGAATCAGACTTATTTACATCTATCTTATAGAGAATCGGAGTTATTTACATCTATCTTATAGAGAATCGGACTTATTTACATCTATCTTATAGAGAATCGGACTTAATTACATCTATCTTATAGAGAATCAGACTTATTTACATCTATCTTATAGAGAATCAGACTTATTTACATCTATCTTATAGAGAATCGGAGTTATTTACATCTATCTTATAGAGAATCGGACTTATTTACATCTATCTTATAGAGAATCGGACTTAATTACATCTATCTTATAGAGAATCAGACTTATTTACATCTATCTTATAGAGAATGGGACTTATTAACATCTATCTTATAGAGAATCAGACTTATTAACATCTATATTATAGAGAATCAGACTTATTTACATCTATCTTATAGAGAATCAGACTTATTTACATCTATCTTATAGAGAATCAGACTTATTTACATCTATCTTATAGAGAATCAGACTTATTTACATCTATCTTATAGAGAATCAGACTTATTTACATCTATCTTATAGAGAATCAGACTTATTTACATCTATCTTATAGAGAATCAGACTTATTTACATCTATCTTATAGATAATCAGACTTATTTACATCTATCTTATAGAGAATCAGACTTATTTACATCTATCTTATAGAGAATCAGAGTTATTTACATCTATCTTATAGAGAATCTGTCACTTTACACCGCACAAAAAATGAAAGCCTACAAAAGTACAGATAGCTATCTTTTTTTTAAGAGTGGATGGGTTAACAACGCTGTAGCATGGGAGGTGAAAAACAGGAATATCTTCATAATCAAAGCAAAGGTGAGTGAGTAACGTAGTAACGTGAGTAGGCTACTAGTTAGCTAGCTACCCGCTAACGTTTGCTAATCTTTTCCGTCATGTGATGAAGTCTTCATCTGAATACGTAGACCCTCCCTGCCGGCGAATGACAGCTTGATAAGTAGTTTATTTTTTTGAAACCTTCTGCCAACACCAGGCTATGTATCATGTAGGGTGACCACCGGGACAGTCCCGAGTCCCGACAAAAGATGTGTCGGGACGCTAACATAAAACTATGAAATTGTCCCGGTTGTCAGCGATGACATAACTGACGTGGTCTTATTATAGCCCGATCATTAACTAAACCCATGTATAAAGACTAATAAAGCATCCAGCGTATGATTTTTACAATGTGTGTGTGTGTGTGTGTGTGTGTGTCAGTCAATCGTAGAGGTCTGCATCTGCATAATCTGTGCAGCCAGCGTTACGATGTATATTTGTAAACATTGTTTACCGATTTTAAGCCCGATTCACCCCTCCCGACAATCCTAAGGATGCTCCGATTATGGTAAAATAATCTGATCAGATATTCCTGCCGTGTGTGGTGTGTTAAGACTGCTCTCGTCTGCTCGGAAAGACGTCGGGACCTCTCCGATCTCAAATCGGGGATATCATCCAACATGTTGGATTTATTTGGCCCGATTTCTCCTCGTATGTGGTGTCCCCCCCCCCCCGGGGACAAACGAGCACGCAGCCTGTGTAAAATAAATAAAGTCGATGGGCATAACTACATCCACAACTGCAGTCCACCAGAGAACATGGAAACTAATATATGAACGTTTATTTCAACGGTAATTAATCTGTGTAATACGTAACGACATTTCTATGAGAAAAAAACTAATCCCCTCCATATCATGATGTAGCGAGTATAGTCCATGCTCGCGTTGTCTTCTTGGACCATCGCCTTTTCTTTTGATAACGTTTTTTTTCGGTTAAAAACAAACTTCAAACTATCGCCACTGCATCCTCTTCGTCCGCCATGATTGTTTACTCTGAAGTCACGTTTGATCTCGAGGGATTTTGGGAGATTTCCCGTCTGACCCGGGAATGCTCGGGATTCAAATGGGTTTGTGTGTGATGTGTTGATTTTGGTTGGTACACTGTACCACCAAAACTGTTAGACCCGGGATGTTTCATCACCGTATGTGGGGTCTCTCAGGATTGGAAAATCTGCCGACAATTTTAAAATCGTCCCGTGGGAAGCAGGCTTAACTAAGTCTTTTGCTGACACCGGTGTTAAATCTCACAGCAGGCTTTCAGCCGACAAATTGATTCACCCCTCTAACAAATATACGTTACAGAACGATGTTCTTGGCCGCCAGCCGGTAGTTGTGACGTCACGTGCAAAGTATGAATTGACAGTTAGGGCGCTGCCTGTCCCGTGAGGTCACACTGGCGCCCAGCGACAGGTCAGGTCACGGTTACTGAAAAATAACTAAAATAGTCAAGAGCTACCTGCTGGGTAACATTCCTGCTGTTATCTCTCTCTACCTGCTGGGTAACATTCCTGCTGTTATCTCTCTCTCCATGCACCACAGATATCCATCTTGGGGAAACGTGAAGCGTGACAGAACGTGTGGGAAACACCACCTAATAACAATGCTCAACAAGCAGCCATGATGATGTCATCAGGTGTTTAAGGTGTGGCATTGGGGGGGCTGAATCTACCTGCAAACGTGCGTGAGCATGCAGAAGAAAAGCTACTTTCAGTGCTGACTATACACACACAGAGACACACACAGCAACACGGTGGCGCATACACTGGCGCACACTGTGTCTCTGTGTGTGTCTCTGTGTGTCTCTGTGTGTGTTTTTGTGTGTCTCTGTGTGTCTGTGTGTGTCTTTGTGTGTCTCTGTGTGTGTTTTTGTGTGTCTCTGTGTGTCTCTGTGTGTGTTTTTATGTGTCTCTGTGTGTCTGTGTGTGTCTATGTGTGTCTCTGTGTGTGTTTTTGTGTGTCTCTGTGTGTCTGTGTGTGTCTCTGTGTGTCTCTGTGTGTGTTTTTGTGTGTCTCTGTGTGTCTGTGTGTGTCTATGTGTGTCTCTGTGTGTGTTTTTGTGTGTCTCTGTGTGTCTGTGTGTGTCTATGTGTGTCTCTGTGTGTGTTTTTGTGTGTCTCTGTGTGTCTGTGTGTGTCTCTGTGTGTCTGTGTTTTTGTGTGTCTGTGTGTGTCTCTGTGTGTGTCATTACATTACATGTCATTTTATCCAAAGCGACTTACATTAGCTATACACCAGAGGTCACACACCTCTGGAGTGTCATATCCACTGCAGCACCACCCTGTGTCTGTCTGTGTATGTGTGTGTTTCTGTGTGTGTATATGTCTGTGTTTCTGTGTGTCTGTGTGTGTGTGTGTGTGTCTGTGTGTATCTGTGTGTGTCTCTTTCTGTGTGTGTGTGTGTGTCTTTCTGTGTGTGTGTGTGTGTCTTTCTGTGTGTGTGTGTCTTTCTGTGTGTGTCTTTTTCTGTCTGTGTTTGTCTCTGTGTGTGGGTGTGTTTCTGTGTGTGTGTGTATCTGTGTTTCTGTGTGTCTGTGTGTGTGTGTTTCTGTCTGTGTGTGTGTGTGTGTGTGTGTGTGTCTATGTATGTATCTGTGTGTGTGTGTGTGTGTGTGTGTGTGTGTGACAGTGTGCTGTGTGTCCACAGAGGATCACAGTCAGAGCAGTAGAGCAGGATTTCATTAAAGTAGCATCACAGCAGGATCTATGTGTGAGTACAGCGTGTTAGACAGATGCTCAGGCAGTCCTCGGACCATACGGTGATCTCGGTGGGTTGCCGAAAACTAACTGTTGAAACTGTCGAAAAAACGCAAAAAATGTCAGACAATTAAAACCACAGAAAAAGGCCAAACAAAGTCACAAAAAACATTGAAATAAGCAACAAAAAAGTCGGGAAAAAATTTAAAAAGTGAAGAAAGTCTGAAAAAAAATATGGAAAAACATATGCTAAAAATTCCACAAAAAAGCGCCAAAAAAGGTTGAAATAAGCAAAAAAAAATAAATTTTAAAGTTAAAAAAGTGAAGAAAGACGGCGAAAATTCCACACAAAAAAGCGCGAGAAATGGTCACACAAACAATGATAAAAAAGTTTACAAATAGAAGAAAGTCTGAAAAAATCCAACAAAACAACACCAAAACAACACAAAAAAAACACAAAAAAACCACACAAAAAACACAAAAAAACACCAGAAAAACCCACCAAAAAAGCGCCAAGAAATGTCACAAAGAAATGTAGAAATTAGGAAAACAAATGCTCAAAATTCCACAAAAAAACGACAAAAAGGTTGAAATAAGCAAAAAAAATAAACTTTTTTAATGTTAAAAAAACTGAAGAAAAACGGCGAAAATTCCACACAAAAAAGACAGCGCGAATAAAGGTCTCACAAAAACATTGATAAAAAAGTTTAAAAAGTGAAGAAAGTCTGAAAAAATCCACCAAAAATGTCACACAAAAAACCCCCACAAAAAACTCACACAAAATACGCCAAAAAATACGCCAAAAAAGGTTACAAAAAAACGTGGAAAAAGACGGCGGAAAAAAAGGCCAAAAAAAGTCACGACGTCAAACGTTGAAATAAGCAAAAAAAAAAGTGAGGAAAGACAGGAAAAATTCCACACAAAAAAGCGCGAAAAAAGGTCACACAAAAACATTGATAAAAAAGTTTAAAAAGTGAAGAAAGTCTGAAAAAATCCACCAAAAATTTCACATAAAAATAAAAAAAATAAAACCAACCAAAAAAAGTGCCAAAAAAGGTCACCAAAAAACGTAGAAATATGCAAAAACCAGTGGCAATATGACATAAAGCCCTTTCAGCATGTTCTTTGTAGCTGTAGCTGAGTGTATGTCACACACAGGAAACCTGAGGAGGGTTTTGGGGTACCGGCTGAAACTCCATCTCTGCACGGTTTAATATTTAAAGACCGGCGAGAGTTCGGTTCCCGTGGAGATCAGCATCGCCGTGTCCCGGTCGCCGTAGCAACACTCAAACTGCGCTGCAGTCATCTGCTCTCAGACCAGGTAACTATAACATTTCTTCATTCTTTCATATGTCTCTG
>JABUOV010000507.1:20000-27221 GCA_025617405.1 Perca schrenkii
TGTTTTTTGTCGGGTTTTTCGCAACTTCTTTTCAGCAGTTTTTTTTTTTTGTACATTTTTTTATTATAATTTTTTCATTTTTTTGTCTCATTTTTTCAATGTTTTTGCTGCTTTTGTGACTTTTTTGTGGTTTTTCTGCTGCTTGTTTTATTTTGTAAGCTTTTATCTTTAATCATTTGGACTGCCGGCACCTCTAGCATTTGCCTATCCTCTGCCTAATGCACATGACGTTCGTGGTATCTTTAAATTGTCTGTACTCATTGTGACCGGGCCGGGCCAGCAGATACCCCGAGTGACTTTGGTCTCACATTTTTTGTCGTATATTTTTTTTTACTTTTTAATTTTATTTTTTTACGTTTTTTCATTTTTTCATTATTTATCTTTTTTACATTTTAAAATTTTTTTTTAAAACTATTTTCCAGTGTTTTTTACTTTTTTTTAGGTGGGTATGTTTGATGTTTTTCACTTTATTTTTTCCTGCGTTTTTGATGATTATTTTATTGTTTTTGTGACTTTTTTTAACGTTTTTTTTTTTCTGCATTTTGGCCTCATTTTGGGTTTTTTTTACCCTTTGAAATCCTTATGATTAATTTTTTTTATGTTTTTGCAACTTTTTTGTCCCTTTTTTCAATGATTTTGTCGCTTTTAGCAACGTCTGCTATTCGTTTTCTTTTCGACGCTTCTCCTGACGATCAAGGCAGGTTTTTAAACACGTTTCCAACGTTTTTGTCGTTACACTTTAATCTTTAATCATTTGGACTACCGGGGTCCCCCGAGCATTTGCCTATCCTCTGCCTAATGCACATGACATTCGTGGTATCTTTAAATTGTCTGTACTCATTGTGACTGGCATGTGGGGCCGTCCCGGTGCAGCAGATAAGCCGAGTGACTTTGATCCCACAGGCGCCTGTGTCTCTGTAGCTCCTGACTCAGTCTCTGTTTCTCTGAAAGGTGTTTCTGGGAGGAAAGTAGCAGCATGACGGCACGCCCCACATTCCTGTCTGAGGAGACACAGATGGGGGGGGGGGTTGCAGGAACCACAGACACACAGATGGGGGGGGGGAGACATTTCATCATATAGGGAGTGTGTCAGTATTTTAGATAAGCTTTTGCCGCACTGATGGATGAACTTAAACCTGAAAATAAACAGGGACTTAACTAGTTAGTTAACCGGGGAAATTTACATTTATTGAGTGCAATATAACAGAGATATCTTTAAGATCCTTTATGTTTAACATGAAATCACCATCACCAAACTACACCAGACTCCATGTAAATAATCAGGACTTTTAGCGTGTATAGAGCCAGCATATCTCCACCAGACTCCATGTAAATAATCAGGACTTTTAGTGTGTATAGAGCCAGCATATCTCCACCAGACTCCATGTAAATAATCAGGACTTTTAGCGTGTATAGAGCCAGCATATCTCCACCAGACTCCATGTAAATAATCAGGACTTTTAGCGTGTATAGAGCCAGCATATCTCCACCAGACTCCATGTAAATAATCAGGACTTTTAGCGTGTATAGAGCCAGCATATATCCACCAGACTCCATGTAAATAATCAGGACTTTTAGCGTGTATAGAGCCAGCATATTTCCACCAGACTCCATGTAAATAATCAGGACTTTTAGTGTGTATAGAGCCAGCATATCTCCACCAGACTCCATGTAAATAATCAGGACTTTTAGCGTGTATAGAGCCAGCATATCTCCACCAGACTCCATGTTAATAATCAGGACTTTTAGCGTGTATAGAGCCAGCATATCTCCACCAGACTCCATGTAAATAATCAGGACTTTTAGCATGTATAAAGCCAGCATATCTCCACATGTAAATGGGTGAATTAAGGGTTTATTTCAACCAAACCAGAGTGGTGATTGTTGGAACAGTGGAAAGATGAACCAAGACCGCTTTTGGTAGTTTTATTTAGTTTCTGTCCACTTTGAATGAAGTTTGTTTTACGATGATAAAAGTCTTGATTATTTACATGGAGTCTGGTGGAGTTTTTCATCCGAGTATTTTAGAAAAGCTTCTGCTGCACTGATGGATGAACTTAAACCTTAAAATAAACAGGCACTTAACTAAGTGAGATAACTGGGAAACTTACAGTCATTGAGTGCAATATTTAGCAATGTAAACAGACACTAAACTGCATGTTAATCATCATCATAAAGATGTAATAAAACGTGTTTTAAATATAAATAAAATGAAATGGTTGTTACTGAGATGTATGTGTTTTTATTCCCAAGACTGCCTCCATTTTAAATTAATGTATTATAGGTCCGTGTGTCTTTGGGTCATTTGATCTTCGTTTCATAAACCGGTACTAAAAAAAACTGAGAGGTTGTTTTGATTTCCATGATTAAATACAAACGTTAAAATTGAAATAGACCTTTTTCACGCCAGACATGTTGACATGTCATAGTAGGAAAAGCACAGGTGTATTCAAAACCATTACTGATGGCTCCATTCCACTTAGGAGAGGTCCTGGTATTAAACCATTACTGATGGCTGCATTCCACTTAGGAGAGACCCTGGTATTAAACCATTACTGATGGCTGCATTCCACTTAGGAGAGACCCTGGTATTAAACCATTAATGATGGCGGCATTCCACTTAGGAGACACCCTGGTATTAAACCATTACTGATGGCTGCATTCCACTTAGGAGAGAACCTGGTATTAAACCATTAATGATGGCTGCATTCCACTTAGGAGAGACCCTGGTATTAAACCATTACTGATGGCTGCATTCCACTTAGGAGAGACCCTGGTATTAAACCATTACTGATGGCTGCATTCCACTTAGGAGAGGTCCCTGGTATTAAACCATTACTGATGGCTGCATTCCACTTAGGAGAGGTCCCTGGTATTAAACCATTACTGATGGCTGCATTCCACTTAGGAGAGGTCCTGGTATTAAACCATTACTGATGGCTGCATTCCACTTAGAGAGACCCTGGTATTAAACCATTACTGATGGCTGCATTCCACTTAGGAGAGGTCCCTGGTATTAAACCATTACTGATGGCTGCATTCCACTTAGGAGAGACCCTGGTATTAAACCATTACTGATGGCTGCATTCCACTTAGGAGAGACCCTGGTATTAAACCATTACTGATGGCTGCATTCCACTTAGGAGAGACCCTGGTATTAAACCATTACTGATGGCTGCATTCCACTTAGGAGAGACCCTGGTATTAAAACCATTACTGATGGCTGCATTCCACTTAGGAGAGACCCTGGTATTAAACCATTACTGATGGCTGCATTCCACTTAGGAGAGACCCTGGTATTAAACCATTACTGATGGCTGCATTCCACTTAGGAGAGAACCTGGTATTAAACCATTACTGATGGCTGCATTCCACTTAGGAGAGACCCTGGTATTAAACCATTACTGATGGCTGCATTCCACTTAGGAGAGGTCCTGGTATTAAACCATTACTGATGGCTGCATTCCACTTAGGAGAGGTCCTGGTATTAAACCATTAATGATGGCTGCATTCCACTTAGGAGAGACCCTGGTATTAAACCATTACTGATGGCTGCATTCCACTTAGGAGAGACCCTGGTATTAAACCATTACTGATGGCTGCATTCCACTTAGGAGAGGTCCTGGTATTAAACCATTAATGATGGCTGCATTCCACTTAGGAGAGGTCCTGGTATTAAACCATTAATGATGGCTGCATTCCACTTAGGAGAGACCCTGGTATTAAACCATTACTGATGGCTGCATTCCACTTAGGAGAGATCCTGGTATTAAACCATTACTGATGGCTGCATTCCACTTAGGAGAGACCCTGGTATTAAACCATTACTGATGGCTGCATTCCACTTAGGAGAGGTCCTGGTATTAAACCATTACTGATGGCTGCATTCCACTTAGGAGAGGTCCTGGTATTAAACCATTACTGATGGCTGCATTCCACTTAGGAGAGGTCCTGGTATTAAACCATTAATGATGGCTGCATTCCACTTAGGAGAGAACCTGGTATTAAACCATTACTGATGGCTACATTCCACTTAGGAGAGACCCTGGTATTAAACCATTACTGATGGCTGCATTCCACTTAGGAGAGACCCTGGTATTAAACCATTACTGATGGCTGCATTCCACTTAGGAGAGACCCTGGTATTAAACCATTACTGATGGCTCCATTCCACTTAGGAGAGACCCTGGTATTAAACCATTACTGATGGCTGCATTCCACTTAGGAGAGACCCTGGTATTAAACCATTACTGATGGCTGCATTCCACTTAGGAGAGACCCTGGTATTAAACCATTAATGATGGCTGCATTCCACTTAGGAGAGACCCTGGTATTAAACCATTACTGATGGCTGCATTCCACTTAGGAGAGACCCTGGTATTAAACCATTAATGATGGCTACATTCCACTTAGGAGAGGTCCTGGTATTAAACCATTACTGATGGCTACATTCCACTTAGGAGAGACCCTGGTATTAAACCATTACTGATGGCTGCATTCCACTTAGGAGAGGTCCTGGTATTGTTCATGCTGACTCACTGAAATATCTTACTGGGACACTTGATGGAACTGAGTCATCGTTAAGGTTATCAATCTCAGCTGTGCTTTTCCTACAATGACAAGTCAACATGTCTGCTGTGAAAAAGGTCCATACCGTATTGACTTTAAGATTCTTCTTCTCACTTTCAAAGCCCTCCATAGTCTAGCTCCTCCATACCTCTCTGAACTCCTTCAGCCCTACACTCAGATCCATACTTACCATATAGAGTCTCTACCCACATTTACGTAAAAACTTCCTCAAAACCCACCTTTTCCGACAGGCCTATACCCCACATGATACACTCTCCCTCAAAATAAAGCCTTTTAAACATCGAAGGCAGGGGACTACGGATGAAAAATAGCCTTTTGGCTAATTCTGGCTTTATGAACCCATGGTAAATCATGTGTTTTATTAATTTGCGCTGTCCCCTTTTATAAATAAACTAAACTCAAACTCAATGGCTAATCTATCCATTATTTAAAATAAAGCAATCTGATTTATTTAAATTTTTGCAATTGCCGTCGGTTCGACGCAGAAGTATAAAAAGGCCTTAAATGAGTCTCAGACTTTGTTAAACATTCCTTACTGAAACAGGCCCCATGTTAAAAAAGCAGATGAAACTATTTGACCCCAATCAAATCTGCATATAGATATTTTTAAATACAGTTTTTGCCGGTGATCCAGAATGAAAATCTGCAGAATACCAAGTAGAGAAGTCTCTGAAATACAGTACAGGCCAAAAGTTTGGACACACCTTCTCATTCAATGCGTTTCCTTTTTATTTTCATGACTATTTACATTGTAGATTCTCACTGAAGGCATCAAAACTATGAATGAACACATATGGAATTATGTACTTAACAAAAAAAGTGTGAAATAACTGAAAACATGTCTTATATTTTAGATTCTTCAAAGTAGCCACCCTTTGCTTTTTTTGATAACTCTGCAAACCCTTGGTGTTCTCTCAATGAGCTTCATGAGGTAGTCACCTGAAATGGTTTTACCTTCACAGGTGTGCTTTGTCAGGGTTCATTAGTGGAATTATTTCCCTTATTAATAAAAAAAGCAAAGGGTGGCTACTTTAAAGAATCTAAAATATAAGACATGTTTTCAGTTATTTCACACTTTTTTGTTAAGTACATAATTCCATATGGGTTCATTCATAGTTTTGATGCCTTCAGTGAGAATCTACAATGTAAATAGTCATGAAAATAAAAAGGAAACGCATTGAATGAGAAGGTGTGTCCAAACTTTTGGCCTGTACTGTACATTCACACGATTTAAGCCTTGCATGCGTTGTCTTCCTGTCAATCTTCAATGTTAGTTTTTGTCTTATTCCAACGTTTTAAATTGGAAAATTTTTCTTCCACACATTTTCAGCGCTTATCTCTACGTCCCATAATTTCTGATATAAAACAAAGATGGAAAAAACGGGTCAATTTGACCCGAAGTCAACACAAGGGTTAAGTTGCAGCTGTTTTATAATGTAATACAACGCATGCATTGCAAAAATAATGAAGCAATAGAAGAATGTGTTCTCCTCTTGTCTCCCTCCCCTGTTCCTCCACCAAGCTGTGAATCATCCCAAACCCGCGTGGATGAAGAGGTGGGCCACATTCAAACGCTGGGTCGGCACCGATCGCAGGAAACACCGCAGACAAGATGTCAACACAGGTAACACATGATGGTGATGATGATGATGGGTTGAGAAAGGTTATAGAAACTCAGATTATTACTCTAAGTGTGTGACAACATTATGGAAAGGATCCCTACAGAGATAGAGCTTTTAGTTAAAGAGTAAGATCCTTTTAGTTTAACATGAAACAGCCCCGAAATCACCATCACCAAACTCCACCAGACTCCATGTAAATAATCAGGACTTTTAGCGTGTATAGAGCCAGCATATCTCCACCAGACTCCATGTAAATAATCAAGACTTTTAGCGTGTATAGAGCCAGCATATCTCCACCAGACTCCATGTAAATAATCAGGACTTTTAGCGTGTATAGAGCCAGCATATCTCCACCAGACTCCATGTAAATAATCAGGACTTTTAGTGTGTATAGAGCCAGCATATCTCCGCCAGACTCCATGTAAATAATCAGGAATTTTAGCGTGTATAGAGCCAGCATATCTCCACCAGACTCCATGTAAATAATCAGGACTTTTAGCGTGTATAGAGCCAGCATATCTCCACCAGACTCCATGTAAATAATCAGGAACTTTTAGCGTGTATAGAGCCAGCATATCTCCACCAGACTCCATGTAAATAATCAGGACTTTTAGCGTGTATAGAGCCAGCATATCTCCACCAGACTCCATGTAAATAATCAGGACTTTTAGCGTGTATAGAGCCAGCATATCTCCACCAGACTCCATGTAAATAATCAGGAATTTTAGCGTGTATAGAGCAAGCATATCTCCACCAGACTCCATGTAAATAATAAGGAATTTTAGCGTGTATAGAGCCAGCATATCTCCACCAGACTCCATGTAAATAATCAGGACTTTTAGCGTGTATAGAGCCAGCATATCTCCACCAGACTCCATGTAAATAATCAGGAATTTTAGCGTGTATAGAGCCAGCATATCTCCACCAGACTCCATGTAAATAATCAGGACTTTTAGCGTGTATAGAGCAAGCATATCTCCACCAGACTCCATGTATATAATCAGGACTT
>JABUOV010000508.1:0-27204 GCA_025617405.1 Perca schrenkii
AAAGGGTGACCAAGAACCAGACAAATAGTACATATTAAAACTTGAATAAACATAAAAGACATTTGTCATTCTTTGCGGTGGAGGACCAAACCATTTCATACCTGGGAGTGTAGCTCTAAAGGCCATTAACACTACTATTGTTTTTCCAAGAACACAAGACATACAGAGGACGAAGGTGATTCCAAACGCTGTGTGGCGCAGCATGCAGGACCACTCAGAGGGTGCTCCAATGAAAGTTAATGAACATAAGAAACATAGAGTCAGGGCGAAAAGCAGCATGGAGCTCAGCTCAGAGTTGTTGGCCCTGACAATCGGGTATGTCCTGTGACGATAGAACACAGACGCTGTTATAATGGCCAGACAAGCACCACTAATTGAGAATGTAGCCAGGATGATTCCTAGGACCTCGTTGTAGGAAAGAAACTCTACAGGCTTGGGGAGACAAGTGTCTCTCTCTGCAATAGGCCAGAACTCCTTGGGGCAAGGGAAACATTCAGTGAAATCTGATAAAAGAGGGCTTTTAGTAGTCATAATCAGGGCCTGAGCACTAACAACTTTGGTCAGCGAAGGCACTATTGAAATTGTTCTGTTCATTATCCTTAACTGAATAAATCGCAATTTTGAGGGGCTAAATATGCTCAGAAAGCTATGAAACTTCGTAAACACATTAGAGCCCCCCTCCTGTCCTCCCCAACAACGGCACACTCCATCAATGAAATAGACATTAACAAGCTATCTAAACCTATGGAATCCCTTCTCCGGGTAGGGAATGAGTCCTTACCCCAAGTGAAGGAGTTCAAGTACCTTGGGGTTTTGTTCGCGAGTGAGGGGACAATGGAGCGGGAGATTGGTCGGAGAATCGGCGCAGCGGGTGCAGTATTACATTCAATCTATCGCACCGTTGTGAAGAAAAGAGAGCTGAGCCAGAAGGCAAAGCTCTCGATCTACCGGTCAGTTTTCGTTCCTACCCTCACCTATGGTCATGAAGGCTGGGTCATGACCGAAAGAACGAGATCCAGGGTACAAGCGGCCAAAATGGGTTTCCTCAGGAGGGTGGCTTGCGTCTCCCTTAGAGATAGGGTGAGAAGCTCAGTCATCCATGAGGAGCTTGGAGTAGAGCCGCTGCTCCTTCGCGTCGAAAGGAGCCAGTTGAGGTGGTTCGGGCATTTGTTAAGGATGCCCCCTGGGCGCCTCCCTAGGGAGGTGTTCCAGGTACGTCCAGCTGGGAGGAGGCCTCAGGGAAGACCCAGGACTAGGTGGAGGGATTATATCTTCAACCTGGCCTGGGAACGCCTTGGGATCCCCCAGTCAGAGCTGGTTAATGTGGCTCGGTAAAGGGAAGTTTGGGGTCCCCTGCTGGAGCTGCTCCCCCCGCGACCCGACATCGGATAAGCGGAAGAAGATGGATGGATGTGTAGCAGTATGAGTTGAACTCCTAACTACCTGGCGCTCTTTTGACCAATCACTGGTTAAGGGCCCGGTATAAAAGCAGTTAGTTGTCCTCCTTCCGCCCTCTCTTGCTCGTTGGTGACGGAAGTCCTCTACACTTCCGGGTCGCTCACTCCGTGAGGTGTTTTGCTGTGCTACAGGTAGGGTAGTGGCTTGGCTGCCTCCACACTTATTGTTACGGTTATTTTGTTGCCGTTGTTATATACTGAACGCTTTGTAGATCTTCGGCTGGCGGGCCATCCTTCACCATACCGGTTGAACGCTGTGAATGAAAAGCGAGTAACACTGATAGCTGCTGCGGTTTGCATGCTCGGAGCTGCCTCCCTCTGGGTCTACTAAAACGCTGCTTGAACGGTATGTGGGCTAAATGGGGTTGGATTTATTTGTTAAACTTATTTAGTGTTAATTATTATTTTCTGTAAACGCTAGGAATGCTGAAGCCGCCGGAGATCCCTGTTAGCTGTAACACTTCAACTACTGGCTGCTGTTTTGCCTAAAGAAAGCTTTTGCCTAAAGAAAGCTTTTGCCAAGGCTGCTGTCTGTCGAGATTGCTGTTCTGCCTAAAGAAAGCTTTTGCCGAGGCTGCCACTGCTGCTATTTAAAGATCCTGAGTATTGTTGCACGCCCGTGTTGCCTTCATGGCCACTGGGCCAATGTATGAGCCACCTTCTTTTATCTGAATGAATGTAGTTGAGGGGTTTGGCTCTTTATACTAATTTGGTTGATTTAGTTGTTTCTTTCTTTTCTTTTTCTTTTCTTTTCAATTTAATTAAAAGTTGTACTTGTATTTTGTTTAGTTTTCTTTAGTTAGTTTTTTTTATTTAAATATTGATTTTTCTTGGTTGTGTTAATTATAAGTGTTCTGTTTGTTGTTTTGGTATGGCTTTCTGGAACCACTAGTGGTTCTGGCCATTACATTTTATTTATATTGTGTTTGATTCCTTTCAATTTGTTTCCTTATACTCTGTTATTGATTTTTGATATTTCTTTTGTGAGTGAAACCCTTTAATTTTGTGTGTGTTTCCCATTTCTCTTCCCATTTTTTTAGTTGACTGAGAGCCGAAGGTGGTGGTGTTCGTTTCCAGGTGGTGGTATCTCCTTCCCGGTGTCCTGTGTTTCCCCGTTTTGATGTGCTGTGTTCACTGTTGTTTTTTTTTGTGTCACGGGTGACTTTCCCTGGGATCCCCCGTACCCCCTCGTACCCCCTTCTCTGCCACTGGTAAGCCTCAGCCTAATTATTTTTCCCCCTTTTTTTGTGTGAATGTGTCTTAAATTGATTGCTCTTTTTAAACTTTATATCATATCATAGCGCCCCCTAGTGGCAACAGGAAGTAGGCCTAAAAGTCAAGGTGCTATACTTTAACGAACTCCTCCTGGAGATTTCATCCGATGGACTTCAAACTTGGTCTGTACCATCCCAACACCTTAACTATGAAAAGTTATTAAAAGAAAAACTTTTCGTCAGACGGTGTGGGCGTGGCGTGGCGGCCATTTTGAGTGTTTAGCGATGAACAAAGAAGTTGTTGTAAATTGAGTGTACGTTGTCGTATCTGCCCGAAATTTCTTACAATTGACAAGGGTCCAGGCCTGAGGACACCTACAGGCCAAAATTGATTTTTGGTCATAGCGCCCCCCGCTGGCAACAGGAAATCTGCCTTATATGACAAACATCATCCGATTTGCATGAAACTCAGAATGTGTGGTCTACATGTGATACTGAGCTGCCCCCTATAATATGACCACGCCCACTTACTCAGGCCACGCCCCCTTTCATAACATTTGAACCGTTTAAGGTAGAGTCTTGTGTGGGGTGTCATTGAACTCAGCAGAGAGTTCCTTCTTTATTGGTGATGGTTTGGCCCGCCCCCTATGTTCAAGCCACGCCCCCTTTTATTACTAATGGCCCGATTGATGTAAACACTTGTGTGAGGTATCATTGAACTCAGCAGAGACTTCCTTATTCATTGCTGATGGTTTGGCCCGCCCCCTTATACTTAAGCCACGCCCCCTTTCATAACTGGTGACCCGTTTAAGGTAGAGTCTTATATGAGGTATCAACGAACTCAGCAGAGACTTCTTTTTTCATTGGTCATGGTTTGGCCCGCCCCCTATGGTTAAGCCACGCCCCCTTTCATAACATTTGAACCGTTTAAGGTATACCCTTGTGTGAGGTATCATTGAACTCAGCAGAGAATTCCTTCTTGATTGGTGAGGGTTTGGCCCGCCCCCTATGTTCAAGCCACGCCCCCTTTTATTACTAATGGCCCGATTGATGTAAACACTTGTGTGAGGTATCATTGAACTCAGCAGAGACTTCCTTTTTCATTGCTGATGGTTTGGCCCGTCCCCTATGTTTAAGCCACTCCCCCTTTCATACATGCTGACCCATTTAAGGTAGAGTCTTGTGTGAGGTATCATTCATTTCAGCAGAGGCTTCATTTTTAATTGGTGATGCCGCCCCTCTATCCTTTAGCCATGCCCCCTTTCACAGCTAATGAACCGTATGACGTAGAGTCTTGTGTGAGCTATCGTTGAACTCGGCGGGGAGTTCCCTTTTCATTGGTGACGGTTTGCGGCGTCCGAGTGCCGCGCGAATGCACGGTCGCAAGGAGCGGCGTCCGCCGGTAACCCCGGCGCGCGCAGAGGCGCGAGGGCCCGTCCATCGCTGCTCGCAGCTTTAATTACATATTGTAACTCCAGATTCCATGAGTATAGGCATAGTGCCTATACGCAGAGAATCTTGAGTTACAATATGTAACTATCATTCTATTTCATATAGGCCTCGACCTCTAAGAGCTGTTGCTATTGGGTTAGGGGCAAAGCTGATGTAGTCAATGCCACCTGCAACACAAAAGTACACAATCAGAACATAGACTAATTCCTTTTCCTACTCACACCGAACAAGTTTTAATGTATCAAACAACATATTATTTTGTTAAAAAACTTCATCACCATAAATTGGCCTGTTACTGATCATAAGGCCCATGTCATGTGGACTGTGAACATTCTTTACAATGGCAAAAAATGAATATCACACTTTAATGACTGCAGAAATACATTCCTCACAGCCACTCTCGGTCTTTCAAGAGGGGAAGCACATTTTTGGCCTACATCATAGAAATATTATTTATACGGAAATTCTGCTCTACGTTCCTTTTCTGAGGCGGCGCTCTCCAGGAGGCAAGTTTCTGTAATCCTCAGCCGCTTGGTGCACGAGGGTTGTGGCGGTCTGAACGTGCGGTCCAAATCGCCCATCGGGGGCTATGGGACTGTCCAATAGCTCATGCCTGACCTCAGCAGGTAGCTGAGACATGTGCAGCCTGATGTTCCGCTGTACTATGGTCTGCCATGCCATGATCCTGGACAGCGCAACCATGGAAGCTGTTGTGAGGGTCAGAACGGTGGTCGCCAGCTCAAGGGGCAGCGCCCCAGGCTTAGTGGCCATGGCAGAGACAGCAGATGTCAGCAGAGCAATGTTGTTTTGTGCTGCGATCCCTTGGGGGAGCATGTTCCCTCCGATAATGACTGACGGAAGGGTGAAAAGACTTGATGTGATCCAACAGTGGCTGCAGGTCCAGTTTGTTGCCCGGTGTGTGTCTCCCTCTTCGATCCTTTGGGATCCCCTCATTTCCCATATCCTCTCTCATCACAGACAGGACCAGGCTGTCATTTGTTGGGTGGTACCCCAAAGTGGCCAAAAAGAAATTCTTGCAGACCTGCTGGGGAACCTGATCCTCATTTTTAAGCCTGTAAACAAAAGACCTGCTGCGCCGACTCGTTCCTTTTGGGATAAACAATCTTGCTGTTGGTAGCTGGGTTATGTTACAGAACATGAATGGACGTTTTTCGGTGCAGTCCATGTTCCAGTACATGGCCCAAATCTTCTTTCGCTTTTCCTCACTAAATCTCTCTGAACATTTTCTCCTGCATTTCTGGCCACATGGCTCCCTCATCGGAGGGGCCAAGGTAGGCAGACAGGCAGGCAGAGTGGCTGGGACAAGGGCCCCGGTGGTGTTAGAGGCGGGCAGACAGGCAGGCATAGTGGCTGGGACAAGGGCCCTGGTGGTGTTGGAGGCAGGCAGACAGGCAGGCAGAGTGGCTATGTCTGGACTACTGGAGAAATCCAGAAGCGCATTTAAAGAGGTATCAGGTGTGCTGCTAAACAAGTCCTCTGAACCAAAATGCGGGAAACTGATGTCCACAGCTATCCAGGATTGCCCATGTTTTGATATGATCTTCTCGAACACAGTAATCCTTAGAAGAGTCTGAAATAAAAATTATAATTAGAGAAATTATAATTAGAGACATGGAAATCTGAAAAATGTGAATGTAAGACATTATGACATTAATTTGAATGAATAGGCATACCATTGTCCAGAATTATCTTTTTTGTTGTGTTTGGTGCTTCTGGACCACATTGAATATGCTTGTCCCTACAAGGTTCTGAAATGATATGAAACAAGGAGATGATTAATACTGATAGTAGTCCTTCTATTAATAAAAATTGCTATAAACCAGAGGGGCCCACAGCCTGCAAATAGCCAATTCAACTGGTAGTTACGACCCCCTGTGGCTCATGGACTATTAAAATGCCATCTAATGCACGGATGGCAGAAGTTACATACATTTATATTTACATTTTTTAGTTGATTCTTTTGCCCAACACAACTAATCTTATATTTTGCATAGGGACCTAACAAATCACTTGAGGAAGGAAGTTTAACCATACTCTCCATCAGGGTATATGCAGGAATCATGAAGTTAATTTTAATACCTTTTCAAGACTTTTTCAAGACCTTCTCAATATTTTTTAATACCTCACCGCCACTTCAAGCTGTAACCATTTACATCAGTGATACTTTTAACTTAACAGTTTTAGTTTGTGATAAAGACTAGACCACTCTGATACAAAAAAATCCAAGCACTTGCTGTGCCGCCCAGAGCCACTCTGATGTCGGCTGCAGAAGATGAGGAAGCAGAGACAGCCCGGGTCGTAGCTGTAGCTATAGGTGCGACTGCCGGTGGTGTAACGACGTTGGCACTAGGTTGTGGTGGTGCAACGCGATTACCACAGAAGCTAGCGATGGAGAGCTGCCCCTCTCGGCGGCTAGCAGCGGCTTTGTGGCTAGCACAACAGACTTTAACGAGTTAATGCCCATTGACACAATACTTATTTTTTTCTTGCATAATGTACAATATACCTCCCTGACATTCCCCTCGACTGGCTGCAGCCACGCTTTGAAGTCCGGCATTTCCAGCCAGGACGCTGCAAATTTGCACTTCCCCATTCTGTTCATGCGTTCACCAACCTTCTCTTAAAACATTTCGGTGCATTGTAATACGCACTGGGAACGCCAGAGCGTACATTGTGCTTTTGAACTTCCGCCCGCCTGCCCGCTCTGGTGCTCTCAGAGGTAATTTACGAACGCACCCACAATAGCCTAGTTTTTTATGTACCTGTTCGTTTTTTTAATAAAAATGACTAAATTCACACACTTTTACGATGTTTTTGGGACTCAAACTGTTGGACTCAATTCAGAAAAAATACTTTCAAAATTTAAGACTTTATAAAGCCGTGATAAGACTTTTTAATACTTTTTAAGGGTCTTAATTTTCCCAAAATTGATTTATCACCTTTTAATACTTTTCAAGACCCCGCGGATACCCTGTCCATACTGGAGAAAAAAAAAAACATGTTTTACAAATAACCTATCTGTGAAAAGAGAAGCACCTTGTGACCAAGCTGGTCAATCAAATTTGAGGGTTAAGGGTTAAGGGCCACCAAACTGCTCAAGATGCACAGTTAACGAACTCGACTTGGATTACTACTTTTTAATTCTGAGATAACACAGACAGAGTCGACCAAAAAAACGTTGGAATTATTTTTACCATTTAGATGCCTACTTTATATGGACGTTAGCGATAACTAGCTAGCTTAGTGCTAATATGGATTTGTGTAAGATCTGACACCTGCAAGAAGGAAATATGGCTCAAACACGTATGGATTGTTGTGGATACAGCAGATTACGTGTATTGCTGTGGATTATATATTCATCTTTCTTCATTCTATCTCCAAGGATTATATCGGATTGCATGGAAAGGTAGGATGCCTATGTATTTAATAATCGGTTTTCGGCGTCTGATGTGAGGCTCCGCCAAGTGAGGTGGTGTTTCAGCATCAACGTTAGCGCTAGCTACGTGACACAGATTAAATTCAGATCCAAGGGGAAGCAAATAAAGGTAGAAGAGAATCGGCCCCAAAAAAAACCTGAGGAACTCCACATGCCAGTGGTGCTGTGGGTGAAGTAGAGCCACCAAAACTAACTTTGAACACTCTCTCTGATAAATATGATCTAAACCATTCTAGTGCAGTGCCTTACCTGCAAATACCTGCAATTTATGTTTTTTCTATTGGCGCTAAGCTTTCCTACACTTTAGCCTAGCAGCTCGAGTAAAGTAATTTATCCAAGGTTCAGAATTTGGCTTGGGACGCCTGGGTTTTAGTGGTGCAATTTTGTCGAGAATGTTTCTACAGGTGAATGAAAAAGAGGAAATCAACTCATCTGTACCTAGACAAGCGGAGGACCCTATAGTCTCCATAACAGCATTAAACGTTTCGGAGAATTGGGCAACAGTAGCAGGTTTAATCATCCTGCTGAAAACAAGGTGGAGCGAATTGCTTAACAGTATTGCTGGGAAGGGAAACAACAAATAAAATAGGTGCATGGTCAGAAAAGACAGCTTAGGCAAATTGCATGACAAAACAAGGTGTGACCATGGCTCTGTGTCATACCACTTACAAACTGTGTAAGGTTAAAAGCGTTGATAAGATTTAAAAAATCTTTAGCCAGCACATTCGTAGGACAGCATACATGAATGTTCATATCTCCTACAATTAAGATCCAGTCATCATTCAGCATGATTTCAGACAATAATTCAGAAAAATCTCTGATGAAGTTCTTGTTGTATTTAGGAGGTCGATAGATAAGTGTATAACCCAGATGATAAAGAAGAAAGAGAAGTAATACATTGTCATAATTTTCATACAGATCATAATTTTGATAAGAAAGTTAATAGGAATTAAGTTGTCATTGTTAAAAACATCATTTTGATGAAGAGATACTTTTACTGTCTGAAGTCACAATTAGGTACTTTTATTTTGAAACTCCGCAATGCACGTCAGCTGCATCCTAAGACGGTCATTTGTTTTGCAAGCGCCATATTCAGTTGTTTTCTGGAGGCGCTGAACCTTGAAAAGTGATGAATAAGTTAATGAAGTTTTTTTGGAACATTTAATAAAAGGACTGTAAACTTTTGAATGGTGTTTGATGAAGACAGGTGCCGAATTCATCAATTTTTTTTTGTCAAAACCCTGTCTCAGTAAGCCTGTTCATCCTTACTTTAGTTAACAACCTGAATCCCTCATGTCATATTAAAGTTGGAAATATCTTGATAAAAGATAAAAGATGTATATTTTTATTGTACTTTTACTACGAGTGGTAGATTTATAGTTATCAAGTGAATGGAAAGATATTTAGTTTGAAATAAGCTTTCGTTTTGTTTTGAAAGGTTAAACCTGATTCTAAGTTTATGTTTTCATGTGAGAAATGCATATGAGGTGCTAATTTGAAGTATTTATCCCAATGCTTTATTCTGAAACAAACTAATTATCTTTTGGTACGATTGTAAGCTTATTGCAGTTGTAATTTGAAGTACTTATTTGAATTCAAGGTATTCTATCTGATTACTTTGCATTGGTTAACTGAACGGTATTCATTACTTTTTAGCATGTAGAAGTATATGCAGTCCTGTAAATATTTATTTTTACACACTGGAGTTAATGTTGTACAACATGTGAACACAGGAGCATTTGATAGATGAATGTAAAAGCAACCTGCATTAGGGAAAGGAGTTATGAAACTTTACAAAAGGTTATAACCTGGTTGTGAATGCAGGTCAAGTTTTTGGTTTGATTTGAAAAGTCCTGGAAGAAGATTCATCGATCTCCATAGATTTCGAGCCAACCCAGTTTGATTTCTGTCACTGAATCCTATCCACTGAAGGAGCCGGATGCCCCATCTGCTTCGTAGTAGGATTGTACCAGTCACTCCACTGGTCATCACTCTTCGGATAGCCACACACTGACTATTGACTTGACTAATTTGACTTTACACTTGAAGTGAGGATTGGAAAAGGAACTTTCAATTAAATCCAAGGAAACACAATAAGTCAACTTAAAGGACAATTTATTTTATTTTATGTTAAAAGGGCCCATCTAGAGCGACTTCTCCGGACAAAGGAAGCTGGATTGCATTTAAAGTGAGCAGGTTTGTTCAGTAGGAAGGGAGGGAGAAAAGTTTTCTGACCACCCCAATCACACTTGGGCGACTTCTCCAACGCGAGACAGTAGTCGAGCAGCGCTTGCCGATCATAAACCAGCAGAGAGTCAATATATTGCATAAACAGTGACACAAACAGTAAAATCACAAACAATTTGCCCTGCACCAGACAGCCGGCCACATTCACTGGTGCAATCTTGGTTTATCTAATTTAATGGCCATGTATTTCCAACACCTCATCATTCAGAGCTAACTGTTCAGCAGATCTATAAAGTCCTGTTTCAGCACTGGAGATTCTTGCTTCACAAGATCATTTGACCATGTTCAGTATGATGTTTTTCACAGTTTATCCTTGGGAAAGCAGAGTAGTTTTGTTTTCTTTTACTGAAAATGCTTTTTACATCTCTTACAGCAGAGTCATCCACAATCAGAATTTGAGGCCCAGTTGTTAGCTTTCCTGATAGCCTTTTACTTTTTGAGTTACTGTCAGTCCTTAACCTGGGCAACCTTATCCTCTGCAGCAGTGGCGCAAATCTGTTGTCCAGTTGCACGCTCAATTGTTGGGGAGGTTTTTTTGTTGCAAATTTTTTCTTTCCCAACTATTCACAGCTGTGTCCTACTAAGTACAGTTGTTGAAGAGGTGCTCTGCCTCGATGACATTGAAGGCAAGCTGGTCACTTCACAAATCTCGGGTGGTGCAGTGGATACGACACATACCTTTGGTGTGGGATATCTGGGTTCATATCCCACTGCGATACATCAACCAATGTGTCCCTGAGCAAGACACTTAACCCATAGTTGCTCCAGAGGTGTATGGCCTCTGACACATGTAGCAATTGTAAGTCGCTTTAGATAAAAGTGTCCGCTAAATGACATGTAATGTAATCTCAGGATGCTGTGCTCTGCTCGTTACACCTCCCTTTTTCCAGGGTTTACTCTTAGGCTTTGCTGTTAGGCTTTGCACCAAGAGAGTTCCAGGGATGACTACCATTTGTTTACCACTACCAACATTTATTGGTGCTACCTAGCCATGTGTTATTCTTTAAAATTAATTTTATATTGTATGATGCTATAACTAAGCTTGCCATTCTAAATCAAACTTAGATTTGAGTGAACTTGTTTATTAATCCTACAAAAATATTGAAATAGTAATGATATAACCAAAATGTTGAGACAAAACTCAATACCATACATTTTTGTAATGCATTTTGACTTTATTTATTCACATTATTTTACATGTTCAGTTAAATGATGAAAGCCTATTTCTAAAAGGAGACATATTAAAAGGACATTCACAAAATTACATTTTAATTAGGAAAATATTTAATGTAAAAACAAACATTATAAACATATAAATATTTAAATCCACAAGGTAAAGAGTATGCACAGCATAAGCTGTATAATGTATGTTGCCAACTTAACGATTTCCAAACCCCTGGAATCTTAGGATTCATTTTTGTTCATTAAATGTTTCTTGGTGTTCTTCTCGGGCTTAAACAATATGATAAAACACTTTGGCGCAAATATACACAGTATTAGTCCAAAACTGGAGGCCAGAATGGCAAATATCTCCACAGCCACAGTAAATTTCCCAGGAGAGCTGAGATATGCTGGTATAAAGGTGATCCAGACTGCACAGAATATCAACATGCTGAAGGTGATGAGCTTGGCCTCATTAAAATTATCAGGTAATTTCCGAGCTAGCACAGCTAACACAAAGCAAAAGACAGCCAGTAGGCCTATGTACCCGAGCACAGCCCAGAACCCAATAGCTGAGCCTAATGCACACTCCAGTATGATTCTCTCTTTGTATATGGTTAGGTTTTTCATTGGAAAAGGGGGACTAAAAACCAGCCAAATAGTACATATTAAGACTTGAATAAACGTAAAAGACACTACAGTCATTCTTTGCTGTTGAGGACCAAACCATTTCATCACATTACTACCTGGGAGTGTAGCTTTGAAGGCCATTAACACTACTATTGTTTTTCCAAGAACACAAGACATACAAAGGACAAAGGTGATTCCAAACGCTGTGTGGCGCAGCATGCAGGACCACTCAGAGGGTGCTCCAATGAAAGTTAATGAACATAAGAAACATAGAGTCAGGGAGAAGAGCAGCAGGAAGCTCAGCTCAGAGTTGTTGGCCCTGACAATCGGGGATGTCCTGTGACGATAGAACACAGCTGCTGTTATAATGGCCAGACAGGCACCACCAACTGAGAATGTAGCCAGGATGATTCCTAGGACCTCGTTGTAGGAAAGAAACTGTACAGGCTTGGGGAGACAAGTGTCTCTCTCTGCATTAGGCCAGAACTCCTTGGGGCAAGGGAAACAATCAGGGGAATCTGAAAAAAATAAAACAAAAAGGCCTTCTAGCAGTCGTACTGTATTTTGATCTTGTACAGTACATGGGCTACGGATTAGGAGAAAAACAAATACCTGTAGCATTACTAATCTCTCCCTCAGGACACAGTATACAATCGTAACAGCAGGTGGGTTTTCCTTTTTGCAGCAATTTACGAGTTCCTGGAGGACAGCTGTCAGTGCACACTGACACAGGAACCTGGTACATAGAGAGAAACAAACTCATACATATTCATGTATGCCCTGAAGCTATAGGGTTAAAGATAGGTATTTATTTATTGAACTATATTGACACATTTATATATTTATTTTACATTTAGTTATATATTTATCGCCTCATTTATTCATTTTAGGATGTATTCTGTAGCTATATTTATTTATTTATTAGGACCCAAGCACCGACAGCGGCGAAGGCCCTATTGAAACTGAAGGAATTATTATTATTTTCTGCAAGTGAATTGGCTTTTTGAGGGGCTTAACATATTCAAAAACTTATCAAAATTGGTGGTCGCATCAAGTCTGTTGAAAATTTACGTATTTTAAGGGTTTCGGGAAAAAATTGCTCGCTAGCGCCCCTTACAAAGTTAAAAAAATTGAGCCCCTGCAGTGCGTGTAACATAGACTCACAAAACTTGATACACATATGTACCATGTCAAGATGTACAAAACACGTCATCGGAGCCATACCTTAAACCCAACAGGAAATCCGCCATTTTTATTTCAATGTTTGAAATTAGTGCGATTTTGGCTATTTCCACATGTCGTACTTTAACGAACTCCTCCTAGAGATTTCATCCGATCAACTTCAAATTTGGTCTGTGCCATCTTAAGACGTTAAAGATGAAAATTTGTTAAAAGAAAAACTTTTCGTCATAGGACGTGGCCTTGGCGGGGCGGCCATTTTATGTGTTTCGCCATCAAAACAGGAAGTGGCTGTAACTTGAGTGCACATTGTCCAACTGGCTCGACACTTTTCAGGATTCATAAGAGTCCAACCCTGAGGACAAATAAAGAACAATATTTACTTAAAGTCATAGCGCCCCCTAGTGGCAACAGGAAGTAGGCCTAAAAGTCAAGGTGCTATACTTTAACGAACTCCTCCTATAGATTTCATCCGATGGACTTCAAATATGGTCTGTACCATCCCAACACCTTTTATTAAAAGAAAAACTTTTCGTCAGACGGTGTGGGCGTAGCGTGGCGGCCATTTTGAGTGTTTAGCGATGAACAAAGAAGTTGTTGTAACTTGAGTGTACGTTGTTGTGTCTGCCCGAAATTTCTCACCATTGAAAAGGGTCCAGGCCTGAGGACACCTACAGGCCAAAATGTACTTTTGGTCATAGCGCCCCCTGCTGGCAACAGGAAATGCGCCTTATATGACAAACATCATCCGATTTACATGAAACTTATAATGTGTGGTCTACATGTGATACTGAGCCGCCCCCTATACTTTAACCATGCCCACTTACTCAGGCCACGCCCTCTTTCATAACATTTGAACCATTTAAGGTAGAGTCTTGTGTGAGGTATCATTGAACTCAGCAGAGAGTTCATTCTTCATTGGTGATGGTTTGGCCCGCCCTCTATGCTTAAGCCACGCCCCCTTTCATAACATTTCAACTGTTTAAGGTATACCCTTGTGTGAGGTATCATTGAACTCAGAAGAGACTTCATTCTTCATTGGTGATGGTTTGACCCGCCCCCTAAGATTTAGCCACGCCCCCTTTTATAACTAATGACCTGTTTGATGTAGACCCTTGTGTGAGGTATCATTGAACTCAGCAGAGACTTCCTTCTTCATTGGTGATGGTTTGGCCCGCCCCCCTATATTTAAGCCACGCCCCCTTCAATGCATGCTGACCCATCTAAGGTAGAGTCTTGTGTGAGGTATCAATGAACTCAGCAGAGACTTCCTTTTTAATTGGTGATAGATTGGCCCGCCCCCTATGCTTTGGCCACGCCCCCTTTCACAGCTAATGAACCGCATGACATAGAATCTTGTGTGAGGTATCGTTGTACTCGGCGGGGAGTTCCCTTTTCATTGGTGACAATTTGCGGTGTCTGAGTGCCGCGCAAATGCACGGTCGCAAGGAGCGGCGTCCACCGGTAACCACGACGCGCGCAGAGGCGCGAAGGCCCGTCCATCACTGCTCGCAGCTTTAATTTTTTTATGTATTTATTAATTTATTTAATATTGAATAAACTGCCATTCTAAAATAGATTACGTTGTCAGTAGCCTACTGGTTACAAGCAGGCTCAGTTGTGATTGGAGGAAAAATTACAGTGAACAAAATTTCTTTCAATGTACACATATCAGACCCTACAAGATCGCCATATTTATGTAAAAGTATTGCTTTTGTGTTTCTTACTTGTGTGCTACCGTCCACCCAGGTGATGTTTCTGATTATTTGAAACTTCTGGCCCACCGGCAGTGATTCATCGTATTGCCCTACTGTCACAAACTTAATGCTGCCACTCTCACTTTTTTGCCAGTTAACCAGTTCGTATCTGGCCACAGGATCACCATTGGCATCAAATGACACTTCGTAACCATTTCGGGAAAAATTTACTTTCTTCAGCTGAGCAAGAACCTGCAAAGATGAAATAAAGGTAAACAGTGAGGGAGAGCAAGGAAATAACATAAAAAAAACAAATATTTTATGTCAGAAAAGGTACATTATGGCAAAAAAGGGGATTGGTGTTTCCACTTATTTTAAACTGACCTCTTTGGACTCTATCCTGGTGAATTTGTCACACTGAGTTGCAGAATTTGTTTCCTGACACACTGCTTTATGAATGGCATGAGCTATTGCATAAACAGCCTTATATACCATGTTAGTGATCCGGAGCTGAGATGTGTCAGTGTACGGGCTCTGGAGTGTCTTTATGTCTTCAGTTCCGTCACATAATCTCTTGTCTATGACTGCACCTAAAACACATGACAAAGGCCTTGACAATAATATGCGATATTACTTTATTCTTCTTCCCTATGTGTTTAGTATTGGTCTACTCCGGCAGGAGGGTTATGTTTTTTTTTTGTTTGGTTTGTTTTTCTGTTTGTCCACAGGAGTACGGAAAACAACAGGCCTGTTTTTAATGAAACTTGGTAGAAGGTTGTATCATGGGCCGGGGAAAACCCCATTAAATTGTTGATCAAATGCTAATCACAGGGCAGATACGCTAATTAGTTTTCACTTTCGTTGATATTGCGAGAAATGTTGGTCTCCAAGCACCCTTCTAATTGTCTTTGATTTATTTTTGTTTTTTTAACCAGCAAAATGTGCCTTGCAGAAATCCATACATCTACATTGTTCTAATTTATTAGTAAAACATTATTTTACATATACACAATATAATACAAAGCACTGTTTTGCAGATATGTCTTTTTTATTTTTGCTGTTTCAGTTTGTATCTGGATACATTTTATTTTATACTAGCTCACGGCAACACAAATCAGTCATCAGACAATTGAAAAAGGCAACAAATTAATTAAATACTGACATGATCGGCCTAACGTTTTTAAAATGAATTAAATCATCTGATATCACTGACAGTATGCCTTAATAGAACTAGAAACACAGGAAGCTCCACTCAAACAATAAAAAAACACAAAAAAAAACCCCGACCACAAGGACACAATTGTGGGTGCCTCTCTTATGTTAAACATAAATACAAATATCTCACTTTTTCCCAGCCTGCAGTTGAATGCATCCTCCCAGAAGTCAGTAAGCACTGGAGAGGCAGCCAATTTAGAAGGAGAGAGATCCAGCAAGAAGTCTGTCAGACCTGGGATGACAGATTTCTGAATGCCAAATCCGATGGTTCCAGCACAGAAGCTGAACCTCAGCAGGTCTGGTTCGGTTACCCAGTCAGTGCCTATCCACTGGCGAGGTGGAAAAGGCTCAAGTGACAGCTCTTCCAGCAGGAACATCAGGTCTTTACGGGATGTAAATGCCACAACAACCATAGCTGTCGACCTGAAGAGACATTTAAAATAAATAGAGAATACTTTTTAAAATACATATCAAGAAAGTAAACACAAACAAAGATGAGATAGCCTATATGACACTTTAGCAGGCTATTTGGTCTGACTGACCATTTTATAACAATATCAGTAATGCATAAATGTGATGAAAAAAAGAAACATTTCCAATTTGCCACTGAACATGAAAGAAATCATGTATCTTACATTTACAGAACATTTTTGTTGTGCTTTTGAGTGCAGGTCAGTGTCAACACAGGGAACATCATACCTGCGGATAACGTCAGCTACTTTCTGGATCCTGCTACGTGGGTGGGTCCGATAGAAAGATTCAGAGTATTCCACACAGATCCCCTCTTTGCGTGCTGCGTCCAGAAAAGACGCCATACCACTATTGCCATAATCCGAATCTGACCGGACTGCACCTATCCAAGTCCAGCCAAAGTGCTTTACCAACTTGGCCAGCTGGTAAGCCCGGAACTGATCACTAGGGATTGTTCTGAAGAAACTTGGGTACTGCTGCTTATCAGACAGACATGCACAAGTGGCCAAAGTAGCTCACCTGAAGGGAATATAACAGGGTCAATTATTTACACGGGACACACAAAAAAATAAGCACTGCATGGTCTCTATTACAAAGTTTTTTTCCCAGAAATTCTGAATATTTACTTGAGGAATGTTAAAGGGCCCGATGATGCGCGACATGCTGATGGATGGCGAGGACCCAGACTCACCAACAACAGCCTTCACCATACCAGATTGTGAGCAATTGTCACCGGTGTAAAACACCGGATCTAGGCCATTTGAAAGCTGGAATGCCACATGCACCGCAACGGGCACCGAGGCGCACGAATCGTAGATCTGATAACCGAGTTTGATTCCCGGCAGCAGCTCCGTGCTGTTGTTTATCTCCACGATGGTGAAGATCATTGCGCGTGAGAAGCGCAGTTCACGGGAGTCAATGCTGCACACAGACACTTATGTCACTGTTCAAATTTACAATTCACTATTTTAACAGAAAATACATTAAACGGGAGAAACAACCACCAAAATCCAAAACACAGGATTAGATATCAGTCCAACATTCATAATAATCAAATGCATGGAGTCAACTCAATCTAAAGTCGTTTTTTTCATCTAAGTTAAACTTATATGTTAAAAAATACAAAAATCAAATTTTTCATATCTAGTATTTTCAACTGCGAATATTACCTACTGATTTGGAAATATATGTGAAAAAAAAGATTTGTTTGTTTAGTTTTTTGATTCTATACAAAACGTTTCCAATACAATTGTAATCACATCATACAAATCAAAACATTTCTATCCCCACACAGACTAACATCCTCTCATCCCCCACTTCTCCCTCTTACTAACCTCCCTGTGCATCTTAGTGGCTCAGGCATGGTGGTGTAGTTATGCTTCACTGTGTTCATGTAGTGGTGTATAGAGAAAACACCCCCAATAACGTAGTCACCATCCATTGAGAAGACAGGGAGACGAGTGGTACTCTGGAGCTTACATTTCACAGATGAAGTCTGAGTGCTGACCCCAGCACCAATCCTATCCTCAGTAAGCCCAGTCCTTTGTTTAACATCATCCTCAGAACCATCTGAGTTCAGCCCACGCAAACCCAGAGACAGGATCAGGCCAATACAGAGAGCAGAGATCTCCATCCCTCGACTATCTGGATGAGAATACTGTGTCTTTACACTGGTTTATATAGATTTTCAGACAAAAGCTTCCCTCCTACTAAGGTACATCAGCTGACTGTACATCAGACATGAGGATGCCCTCACCCATTGGTCTTTGATGTAATATTGTCAAAGCATATTTTGTAGGCTGTACGTACAATATAATCTGCATTAAGTGTCCATGAATCTTTCAATGTAAACACCAGATATCAAATTTTTGTCCTACCCTTTCATCTTCTTTGATTTGTTTGAGCTCATTACAGTTAAGCCTAACACGTGTACCTTTAATGGGCTGTGCTGTTTATTTGCATATTAAGTAAGGCGGATACAGAGAATTATTGAAATAGAAATTATTTTATAAAAACCAAAGAACCACACATTTACGTTGTGAATTTTGACTATTTTGTTTTATATTTTCAGCCTATTATGAAAGAATATTTGTAAAAGAATACATCAACATCTTAATAGGACATTCACAAAATGACAATTAAAAAATATTGAATAAGAAATAAACATTTTAAACAAGAAGATAAAGACGGTGTTGGATGTGCTCAGCATAAGCTTTATACTGTATGTTGCCATCTTACAAATTTCCAAACCTCAGATGTCTTAGGATGGATTTTTGTTCATTAAATGTTTCTTGGTGTTCTTCTCTGGCTTAAACAATATAATGAAACACTTTGGAGCAAATATACAAAGTATTAGTCCAAAACTGGAGGCCAGAATGGCAAATATCTCCACAGCAACAGTAAATTTCCCAGGAGAGCTGAGATATGCAGGAATGAAGGTGATCCAGACTGCACAGAATATCAGCATGCTGAAGGTGATGAGTTTGGCTTCATTAAAATTATCAGGTAATTTCCGAGCTAGGACAGCTAACACAAAGCAAAAGACAGCCAGTAGGCCTATGTACCCGAGCACAGCCCAGAACCCAACAGCGGAGCCTAATGCACACTCCAGGATGATTCTCTTTTTGTATATGGTTAGGTTTTTCATTGGAAAAGGGGGGCTAAGACCCAACCAAATAGTACATATTAAAACTTGAATAAACGTGAAAGACACTACAGTCATTCTTTGCTGTGGAGGACCAAACCATTTCATCACATTACTACCTGGGAGTGTAGCTTTGAAGGCCATTAACACTACTATTGTTTTTCCAAGAACACAAGACATACAGAGGACAAAGGTGATTCCAAACGCTGTGTGGCGCAGCATGCAGGACCACTCAGAGGGTGCTCCAATGAAAGTTAATGAACATAAGAAACATAGAGTCAGGGAGAAGAGCAGCAGGAAGCTCAGCTCAGAGTTGTTGGCCCTGACAATCGGGGATGTCCTGTGACGATAGAACACAGCCATTGTTATAATGGCAAGACAAGCGCCACCAACTGAGAATGTAGCCAGGGTGATTCCTAGGACCTCGTTGTAGGAAAGAAACTCTACAGGCTTGGGGAGACAAGTGTCTCTCTCTGCATTAGGCCAGAACTCCTTGAGGCAAGGGAAACAATCAGGGGAATCTGAAAAAATAAAACAAAAAGGGCTTTTAGCAGTCATAATGTATATTTGATTTTGTGCAGTACATCATCTATGTATTAGGAGAAAAACCAATACCTGTAGCATTACTAATCTCTCCCTCAGGACACAGTATACAATCATAACAGCAGATGGGTTTTCCTTTCTGCAGCACTTTACGAGTTCCTGGAGGACAGCTGTCAGTGCACACTGACACAGGGACCTGTCACATAGAGAAACATCTCAATCTCTTCACAGCCAGTGTGGACATGAGGAATATACAGTGACCAGCTATTCTTTTAATGTACACATATCATACCCTTTAGGATCACCAAATTTGATGTTAAATTATTGCTTTTGTGCTCCTTACTTGTGTGCCACCATCCCCCCAGGTGAGGTTCTTGTTGATACGGAACTTCTGGCCTACCGGCAGTGATGCATCGTATTGCCCTACTGTCACCATCTCAATCCTGCCACTCTGACTTTTTTGCCAGTTAACCAGCTCATATCTGGCCACAGGATCACCGTTGGCATCAAATGACACATCATAACCGTTTTGGGAAAAATTTACTTTCTTCAGCTGAGTAAGAACCTGTAAAACAGTGAGGAGGAGAAACTAAATCATAAATAAAATGAATATTTAATTGAAGGGGTGATAAAATGATTATATAGGGTATTTCACATGTTCCTTAAGGTCTCCTAATAGGGTATGTAACATTGTTTGGGCTGAAAATGGCCCAAGTGCTTGTCTGTGGGCCATTAACTACCCTGTGAATATGGCCCTATTTTGAACAAGAGCTTTTCTTCCAAATATGGTATGCTCATAAATATTTAAATGAGCTGTGCGCTGATTGGTTGAGCGACCCACATACAAATACATTGGCGACAAGTAGTGGAGTATTTATACATTGTTTGCCTGCTATTTCATTATTAAATTCACTTCTGAGACTTTTTTTATGCGAGAAATCAACTACATAAAGCTCAAATATGAAAATTGATGGCTAATTGCAAATTTGGTAAGGACTTCAGGAGCTCCACACAGTCTGACGAGCCCAGGGCAAAGTCACCGTTTCTGGGTTAGTGGACTACCGGGGCTCTGGGCTCCGCGGAGATGGCCGGCTGCCGGCATACCATATTTACAGTTTGAATTTTGTCACGCCACTTATATTACCGCTACCGCAAGGTCTTACAAAGCTAACAATTGTGTCCGATTTCAATTTAATGCATTTTTGTGAATATGACAGGTTTTGTTAGCTGCTAGTGTCCCTTCAATCCAATGGGTAAAGATAGTGGCTAGCTAGCTACACTTTCGGCATAACTATAGTATATTTACACTTTGAATTTCGTCACGGCATGTATATCACAGCTACCAAAAGGTCTTACAAAGCTTAGCTAACACTTGTTCAATTTCAATTTAATGCATTTTTGTGAATATGAGGGGTTTCGTTAGCTGCTAGTGTCCCTTCAATCCAATGGGTAAATATAGTGGCTTGCTAGCTCGCTACACTTTCGGCATTCTATAGTATATTTACATTTTGAATTTTGTCACAGCATGTATATCACAGCTACGAAAAGGTCTTACAAAGCTTAGCTAACATTTGTCCGACTTCAAATTAATGCATTTTTGTGAATTTCAGAGGTCTCGTTAGGAGGAGGCTAGCTAGCTCTCATTGATGGACTCCAGCTCACCGCGGGCTCTATCAATGAGACTCGTGGACAACAGGCGTTTATTCCCCCGATCGTTTGTTTAAATAACTTAACACACATATCCATTATAAGATTAACTTGAACCTGTGGTAAGACCGTGCTCTCAGTCACACTCCGGCCATTTAGCAGGAAGAGGAGAGGGAGAACATCAAGCTGCAGGCTGCCGGCCGTGACAGAGTTCCATCTAGCTCACAGGAGGCCTGGGGTCTGTGAAGGAGGACAGGCCGGGCGGCAATGTAGCAACCCAGGCAGCACCGGCCGCTGAACTCCGACACACAGTTGGACAAAATTTGCAATTAGCCATCAATTTTCAGAAAACTACCCATATTTGAGCTTTACATAGTTGATTTCTCGCATAAAAAAGTCTCAGAAGTGAATTTTGTAATGCTGCTAAAAATAGCAGAGATCTGCGCAACCTAGATTCAGAAGACTACCTGATCTCACGTCAGTTGTGTAGCCTATGTAAATGTTGGGGCATGACAAAGAGAGAGACTAGAGCCAAATGAGGAGAAGGGATTTGCCTGTTTTCAGAGGCAGTTTAAAATTGTGAGATTTACAGAGGAAAGAGGTGTCAATGGGATTTTTAGGTTCTATGTATGTCCTAGTTACCCACCAAACTGTCATTTTTCAACTATGACAAGGTAAAATCAGTTTTGCATTCTATCACCCCTTTAAAGAAATGGTACATTAAACCAAAAAGGGCATTGGGGTTTTCACTTATGTTAACCCTCATGTTGTCACGATTGTGAGTTTTTGTTGTTGGCATTTCCTGTTTTATTTTGGAAGTCTGTTTTCCTCCCTAGTCTTGTCTAGTTTTACTTCCTGTCTTGTGTTGTCCCACCTGTCTGATTGTTGTGCTCCGCCCTGATGTGTTTCACCTGTTGTGTCACCTGTCCCTTGTTAGTCCTCGTTACATGGTGTATTTAGTGCCTGTTCTGTCTTTGTCTTGTGTTGTATCATTGTTCTGTTATGTGCTGTTTCTGTTTTGTTTTCTGTGCTGTATAGTCGTGCCTGCTCGTTCTTGTTTTCCTGGCCTGCTTCCCTTTTGGGATTATTTTAGTGTGTGCCTGCCTGCCTGCCAGTCACTTCTCGTACTCAAGTAGAAGTACAGATACTTGTGTTAAAAAATACTCTGGTAAAAATAGAAGTACTGATTTAACTTCTTTACTCAAGTAAAAGTAACAAAGTACAGGCTTGGAAATTTACTTAAAGTATAAAAGTAAAAGTAGCCTTGCGAATGACAACCATTTTTAATGCAAAGCTACCTCGACCACACAAATGTTACTAGAGTGCCAGCTGAGAAACTTCAGTGGACATGGAAAAAAGGCTCTTTATATATATGCCATTGCCTACATTGCCAAGGCCTAAAACATCACATATATGATTATTGTGACAGAGACTGGGACTCCAGGTTAATAAGATTCTGACTGAGTATCAAGATATGAATTCAGTTGTGATTCTGTGAGAATTCATGGATCCAGGTTCTCCTTTTTTAATCTTCCCCTTAAAGTGATGGTTCGGAGTAATTTCACCCTAGGGTCCTTTGCACCATGACCTCGAGCCAAACACCCCCCGAGAAGCTTTTTTCACATGGGTCGAACATTGGGAGAGTTAACGTAGAGTAGCGTTATCAGCTGAATAGCTTAGCGCAGGGGATAATGGACCCACGTTTGTATCTCGTAAGTTACCCCACTAATAATGCCCGAAATGATACCAAACGTCTACAGTAGTACATATAGGTTATGTACTCATAAAACGATGGATTGGAAAGTTTGTAAGTACACCAGAAGTTTATGAACACTTGCCTGCTGGCTTCTGCTCTCTGCTGTTGTTGCTGCTGCCGGCAGTAAGACGAGTGCTTAGGGCCGTCTACAAATTACAACACCGAAAAGACACAAACAACAAAAATATTTTTTAATTTAACTTTTTTTTTTAAGTAAGTGCTGTAGTATAACTAGCAGGAGACACGTAATAACTGAGATAAGTTTGGAGACATTACCTTATTTAATCATTAAATTAATAAATATTTTTGTTGTATCTCTTTTCGGTGTAGTATTTGTAGACGGCCCTAAGCACTCGTCTAACTGCAGGTAGCAGCAGCAGCAGCAGCAGCTAGCAGAAGCAACCAAGAGCAGAAGAGAGCAGGCAAGTGTTCATAAACTTCTGGTGTACTTACAAACTTTCCAATCCATCGTTTTATGAGTACATAACCTTTGTACTAGTGTAGAAGTTTGGTATCATTTCGGGCATTATTAGTGGGGTCATTTACGAGATACAAACGTGGGATACAAACATCTCTCTCAGATAAGGCCAAGGATGATTGGGAATGTCTTGCTGCTTGTCTGCTGAATCTCTGGGATCTCTCATGTCGCCATCCATACTACTAGTGCTAACAGTACCACCATGGGCGATTTTAGACCCTTTTTAGGGGGGCTCAAGCCCCCCTTAATTTAATCTCAGCCCCCCTAAAAATTACAATAATATAAAACTCCAATCAATTTTGGTGCTTAAAGTGAGAGTTTGTGAACTTGTCTGTTAGTGACAAAGGACAAAGCAATTACAGGTTCAAAGTGCTGTCGCCGATGCTATGCACCTGTAACCCAGTCAAGGAAAGGGTCAACAGAAACGTAGTGTTGGCCAATCGGAGGTGGTTGTGCCAGACTCACGCCTTTGGCTGAGTATCGTTCTATCTAATCTGTCAGAGGGAGAGCAGGAGTGCAGTTCTGAAGTTTAACGTTGGTAGTCCCCAGAGAAGAAATTGGTAATTTCAAGTCACAGATTAGAACCCAAATTGAAACGTAAGCAACTAAATTTGCTGAATGTTAGAACATTGTGTCAAATTGGTCTTTATTACTGTGATTTTTAAAGCGTCAGGTTTAGTTAAAAACGTTAGCTGACGTTGTTGTTCAGTAGCTAGCTCAGAGATTATCGGCTAATGAAATTACTGATTTAGCAAAGTGGGGGGGTTAACCCTTGCAAGGCACTGTATCCGTCTCACATTCTCATTATGGGCTGAGCCCCCCTAAAGGTCTGCTCCTAGAATCGCCCCTGGGTACCACCATCATGTTGCAATGATTTGCTGAACATTAATGCCGCCGAATCTGTCGAGTCGTCTTGTAGTGGTGCGTCAAGTATATTATCAATTAGATTGAATTCGGTATTGATGACGCAAAAAATCATAATGGTAACTCCAGTGAAATTATTTGAAACTTGTTAATGAGGACTAGATTAGGACTATATTTAAAGCTGACCTTTCTAGTTTCCAACTTTGCCCCAGGTGTGTCTGTTAAAACACGGACGGAGACAACTTCTCTCTTTTGATGCTTTATTAAGATCAAGCAACGTGCAACCTAGCTAACAGGTGAAGAACACAAACAACTAAATCACTAGCTAACTTACTTTAAGTTTGCAAGAACTATAGACCAATACAACAGGCTTACATTAAGACAACATAAGTTATACGACTTACAGTTCTCAAGGACGCACAGCACACACACGATCTAACTGATTATCCTCCGGACAGATTGTGTCTTTTTCTTTTCTCTCATTTTTTTCTCTGTGTGGCGCGCGGTGTGAGGCGCGTGTCCGCGCTATTTTCCGACATGCACTCACAATCATTCCTGATAGACGACCTGTTGTACAAAACTAAAGTAACGAGCACATTTTCTAAAATGTAAGGAGTAGAAAGTACAGATATTCGTGTTAAAATGTAGGGAGTAAAAGTAAAAAGTCGCCACAAAAATAAATAGTAAAGTAAAAATATCTGAAAAATATTCAGATATAAGTCAGCATGTGGTTAATATAATAAGTACAGTAACGAAGTATTTGTACTTCGTTACTTCCCATCTCTGCTGCCAACCTCTGGACACTTGTGTTTGTAAGTTTTCGTTCAATAAATTCATTCTATTCTGCATTTGGGTCCAAGCCTTGTCAATCCCTTGACAGAAATGTGACATTCGGGTCAAATTTGACCCGTTTTCAAAGTTTCTACATCAGAAATATGGCTTTCTTTTCAACCAAATTTCCCAAAAATAACTGGATGGTTCCATCCGCTAATTGACGATCAATACTTTTATGGTCTACCCGGGTGAAAATCTGTGATCTTCCATAAACATATGTGTAAGAGCCAATTAGTGCTTGTTATAAATAGGAACCAATCTTTGGTTCCTCAGGTGCAACCCGGAAGCACATACAGTGCACTAGCCTCGTGAGACCGTCCTGATCTCGCGAGCTCCAGTTTTCCACTCGCAGATCAGTCTGGCATCTTGAGGCAGAGAAAATTTGGAGCCGTTAGCCAAACGACCGGGCCAATCAGCGTTGGTTTTGAGGCGGGTTAGGTGGTGATAGACAGATGGTTTATCCAATCAGCTAACCAGTATTTTCAGGCAGCGGTCCGGGAACCTGAAATGGTGCCTTTTATTCCTAAATTCTCGTTACACAAACGGCAAATATCCTTTACCGACATGTTGCCTGCTTGCTGAGCTAACGAGCTATGCTTTGCCTGCAGCAGCAGGGGCGGGCTTGTGGTTGTATTTTCATACACTTCGTGGATCTGATTGGTTGATTTGGCCTGTCTATCACCAACATAGGTGATAGACAGATGCTTCATCCAATCAGCTAACCAGTATTTTCACCCCTTTCCAAAAGTTCTCCAACGGAAAGTTCCCAGATGGATATGCCGAGCAAATGCAAAGCGATCCATCTGGCGGAGTCAGGTTAACAGTGCACATGCGCACATGCACACCAACACCACAACACTACACAGGCATGCATACAAGCAGTGTTTTGTCTGGAAATCCAACTAAGAGCTCATGGAAATAAATGGAAACAATGGTGTTAACTGCAAATATGACTCGGACTTTGATCAAAAAGGTAAAAAGTGTGTCAATTACACTACCTGTGGAATGGCACCTCAGGGGGCTTAAAGCTTGGGCTTAGCCTCTACAGTATGTTTCTCTGACCTTAACTATTAGTCAGGATAATTCCTAATTTCTGCTCATTTTACTCAAAAATTACCGATAATTTCATGTAAATGATGTTTATTCGCAATCAATTCCATAAAGAAGTGTCAAACATGGTAACAATTTATGAAGTTGGCTAAAAAGATATAACATACAATTGGCGGCAGCGCGTGGCTGCTTTATGCCTTATAAACAGGCAAACCGAACCAGAGGACAACAAGTGCATGGTTGACGGGAAGACAATACAAGGGTTAAACTGACCTCTTTGGATTCTGTCCTGGTGAATTTGTCACACTGAGTTGTAGAATTTGTTTTCTGGCACATTGCTTTATGAATGGCATGAGCTATTGCATAGACAGCCTTGTATACCATGTTAGTGATCCGGAGCTGAGATGTGTCAGTGTACGGGCTCTGGAGCGTCTTTATGTCTTCAGTTCCATCGCATAATCTCTTGTCTTTTGCTGCACCTAAAAACACAGAGACAGAGAAAGGTGATTTTTAGCCTTTAAATTATCATTCTTTCTTTGTGTTTTATTCTTTTTTGTTCCATGTAACCTGCCAAACATCCCTTTGTAGAGACTCATATCTATATTGTTTATGTAACATTATACTTCAAAGCACAGTTAATTTCTTTCTTGCAGGAAAAAGGCCAACAAGATTATGAGAGATCCTAATCACCTCAGCCAAGAACTGTTCTACCTGCTGCCATCTGACAGGCCCGAATGCAGCATCTGGTCCTGCACTACCAGGCTCAGGGACAACTTCATCACACAGGCAATAAGACTGCTGAACTTCTGAGCTCATCACTACGATACTGTCACTTTACCATTGCACCTTACTTACTTTACAACTTCTACATCCCTGCTGACAATAGTTTTTTTTTATTTGCAATCACTGTACACTGTCTATCACATATATTTTATTTGAAATGTTATATTTTACCCCTATATTTTAACTTTGCACTATTTAATGTCTTGATTTATTGTCAGTCTTGTTTTATCATTTTTATTGCATTATTTTATTTTTAAATATTTAATGAGCATTGTTGGAGAGAGCCTGACATCTAGATTTGTATTGCCAGCTACTGCTTCTCTGTAATTGTTGTGCATATTACAATAAAGAACTTAAAAATGAAAACAAATTATCAGAAATCATTTTAACTGTTTTAAGAACTTCACACTTACTGTAATTAATAC
>JABUOV010000051.1:0-27500 GCA_025617405.1 Perca schrenkii
CATGGCTGTATCATGTATTATATTATTATATTACCGTTAACCATGGCTGTATCATGTATTATATTATTATATTACCGTTAACCATGGCTGTATCATGTATTATATTATTATATTACCGTTAACCATGGCTGTATCATGCATTATATTATTATATTACCGTTAACCATGGCTGTATCATGCATTATATTATTATATTACCGTTAACCATGGCTGTATCATGTATTATATTATTATATTACCGTTAACCATGGCTGTATCATGCATTATATTATTATATTACCGTTAACCATGGCTGTATCATGTATTATATTATTATATTACCGTTAACCATGGCTGTATCATGTATTATATTATTATATTACCGTTAACCATGGCTGTATCATGTATTATATTATTATATTACCGTTAACCATGGCTGTATCATGTATTATATTATTATATTACCGTTAACCATGGCTGTATCATGTATTATATTATTATATTACCGTTAACCATGGCTGTATCATGTATTATATTATTATATTACCGTTAACCATGGCTGTATCATGTATTATATTATTATATTACCGTTAACCATGGCTGTATCATGTATTATATTATTATATTACCGTTAACCATGGCTGTATCATGCATTATATTATTATATTACCGTTAACCATGGCTGTATCATGTATTATATTATTATATTACTGTTAACCATAGCTGTATCATGCATTATATTATTATATTACCGTTAACCATGGCTGTGGGGGTTTTGCAAGATGGCGCCTGTGTTAGGTTTGGCCGCTGCTGCATCACATCTGTGTCAACTTTCCATGTCTGTACTCGTCTTATTTGTTGTCATATCAGCCCTATCGTCTAACGACTGCATCTCTGCTACTCGGACTTATGATCGACGATCGTTATTGGACATCAGAGTGTCTATGGAAGGACTCTTTGAAAGCTGGGAAAGTTTCCGACAAACTTTTCCGCCCCCCCTCGTGTGTCCTCCCTCCTCACGTTACTCAACACGTTACTGGACCTACACACATTAAGGGTCACACCCTGGACCTTGTCTTCTCTCTTGGTCTAGATATAGCAAATGCACGTGTGGAAGATGTTCTTGTGAGTGATCATAGTTGTGTGTTTTTTGAGATTAATTTTCCTCTTGATCCTCCGCCCCTGAGAATTAGGGCCCAAAGGCGGATTATAAATCATGATGCTGCTGAGAAGTTCTCTGCCTTGTTCGACCCATGTTCTCTGATGGGATGCAGTGATGCAGATGTTTTTTATCCAGTCTTTTAATACTCAGTGTTTAACAATTTTAGATAAAATAGCACCTCTTAAATCAAGCATTATCCCTCATAAAAAATCCTGTCCTTGGATTGATGAAACAATCCAAAGTTTTAGGAGAAATTGTAGAAAATTTGAACGTCTCTGGAAAACTACTAAACTTGTGGTTCATGGGATTCACCTTAAGGAACTAATGGTTACTTTAAACGAGATGCTGAGAAAGGCCAGAACTTGTTTCTTTTCTCAGCTTATATCCTCAAATAAGCACAACCCCAGAATTTTATTTGACACCATTAATGCTTTAGTGTCTCCTTCTGGCCCACAAGCAAGTGTGTCTTCTAAATCGGACTGTGATGAATTCCTCCATTTCTTTGTGAATAAGATCAGAGATGTTAGGACCAACATCTTACCATCACTTCCTCAGAACTCTGCATGTGACTTTGTCTCCCACTCATTTTTGGTCCACTTTTAAACCTGTGACACTGAATGACATAATTTCTCTGCTACAGACTTTGAAACCCTCATCTTGTCCTATGGATGTTGTCCCTACTGTGCTATTTGTACAAGCTTTTGACTCCATTGGCCCCTGCATTGTTGAGATGCTAAATACCTCACTTTTAACTGGTGTCGTTCCTAGTTCTTTTAAACATGCTGTTGTTAAGCCTGTACTTAAAAAGCCCACGTTGGATCCACTTCAACCTAAGAACTACAGGCCAATATCAAAACTACCTTTCATGTCAAAAAATTTTAGAAAAAGTTGTAGCAGAGCAACTCACCCTTTTCTTAGAGAAGCATGAGCTGTTTGATAAATTCCAGTCTGGTTTCCGTAAAAGGCATTCTACGGAAACTGCACTTCTAAAAATCTCTAGTGATATTATGATGTCAGCTGATTCAAAGGATTTTACAGTTTTGGTCCTATTGGACCTTTCTTCTGCGTTTGACACTATCGATCATACCATTATGATAAATAGACTTCGTGATCTGGTTGGGATGTCTGGATCAGTTTTAAAATGGTTCTCATCCTACCTTTCTGGCAGACGTTTTAGTGTTCATGTTAATCAGATATTGTCTGAAACTGCAGAGTTGTCGTGTAGGGTACCTCAGGGGTCTGTCTTGGGACCTATTCTGTTCCTCTTGTATATATTTCCTTTAGGACAGATAATTAGTCAATTTGGAGACATATCGTACCATCTCTATGCGGATGATATCCAACTTTACTGTTCTTTTAAGGAAACTGAGTTCTCCAAACTGTCATCTTTAATAAGCTGTTTGTCTAGTATCAAACAGTGGTTATGTGACAACTTTCTGCTTTTGAACTCAGAAAAAAACAGAAACTCTAATTATTGCCCCTGAAAGTCGTATCCCTGAGATAAAGCATCATATTGGGGACTTAGGCTTGTCTGTCCAGCCGAGTCTCAGGAGCTTAGGTGTGGTTTTTGACTCAGCTATGTCGTTGGATCACCACTCTAAACTATTAGTTAGGAACTGTTTCTTCCACCTGAGAAATATCTCTAAGTTAAGACCACTTGTCACTAAGGATGAATTAGAGATGATCATTCATGCTTTTATTTCTTCACGCTTAGATTACTGCAACAGTCTTTTTACTTGTCTGAGTAAGAATCAGCTTTATCGTCTCCAGACTGTTCAGAACTCTGCTGCAAGGCTTTTAATGCACATTAACAAAAGAGCACACATCACGCCTGTTTTAGCAGCACTTCACTGGTTACCAGTCCAGTATAGAATTCAATTTAAAATTCTGGTCATTACTTTCAGAGCCTTGCACGGTCAAGTTCCTTCATACATCTCTGATTTGATACAGCTACATACCCCCACCCGTAGTCTGAGATCATTAGGTCAGATGCTATTAGTGGTTCCCCGCACTAATTTTAAAACTAGAGGGGATCGGTCATTCCCAGCAGTGGCTCCTAGGCTGTGGAATGACCTGCCTCTCTCGCTACGTTGTGTGGATTCTGTCGAATCTTTTAAAAAGCAGCTGAAGACTCTGCTGTTCAAGCAGGCTTTTACTTAGTCAATGGGTTTTTTATGGTTGTTTGTTATATTTTCTATATTTGTATTTCAATGTGCTCGTATTGTGACTTCTTGTGTTGAATTGCATTTCATTGTGAAGCACTTTGTGATTTTTATCTGTGAAAGGTGCTATACAAATAAATTTTACTTACTTACTTACTTATTATATTATTATATTACCGTTAACGCCCGCTGATCGAATTATCAACGTTGTCATGTGACTTGCAGTCGGAGTCATGTGAGCTGCGGACCGGAAGTTTGGTCAGACCCAACCAGGATCCAGGATCCAACATGGCAGCGGTGCAGAATGGTCGTTGTCTCTGAAGTGAACAGTTTAATTTAAATGTTCTGAGAGCAGACGCTGTTCACGGGGAAAGTTTAGGTCGTGAACGCATCGACATGGGCTCAGAATAAGACCCACGGCTCTGTGTGACGAAGACCATATTTGGAGCGGGGGCAGGAAGAAGAAGAAGAAGAAGAAGAAGCGCGAGCCCTGACTCATCCTCTCAGGTAAACAACAACAACAACAACAACAACAACGAGAGGCTAACAGACGCAGCATGCTAACATCCTGCTGGCTGCGCAATGAGCTGCTAAACATACATGGAAAGATGTGATTAACTCCGTGGCTTAGCTAGCTAGACAGCCTCCAGCCAAACTCCATTCAAAATACTGACAATTTAGCGATGTTTGGCTCCTTATTCCCAAAGAGCATTCCCCCGGACGCTTTATGTATTATTAGCATAGCTACAGTAGTAATTTGGGGTTTTTACATGCTCCAGCTAATTATTATATTCGTTTTAACTTCGACGTATTTCTTCTTCTTCTTCTTCTTCTTATTATTATTATTATCAGTGGATTTACATTAAACCGTCGTTAGCTAGATAATAAGCGCCGTAGATAATTGTAAAAGTTATTTTTCCAAATAGAGGAGAAATGCTTTAGGTACTGTATCTGACGTTTTTGCCGAATTCATGACATCATTTAAATATTTTCTAATTTCACTTGCTCTAAACTGACCTGTTGGTCTGTTGTAATTAAAGCTGGGGGAATAGCATTGACTTGACACAATCGTGAATGGAGTCTGGTGTGGCATTCCCTCCGTGCAAAAATGCATTTGGAGATTTATTAAACTTGATACCCGAATTTACCAAATATTTACTATATATACATATGTATGTATGTGTACCATGAAGACAACATGAGGGTTAAAAGGTCTTAAATTAAACTTGGACAGCCATGAACCTGAACAATAGAAAGGGTTAGAAATGAACTCTTCATCCCAAATCTTGCAGCCCTTTGATTACCATTGTCTTATTTTGGCTGGTGAGTGCTGGGGGGAGGTGGGGGTGATAGTCTGACGTCAGGATCACATCCTGGTGAGTGCTGGGGGGGGTGATAGTCTGACGTCAGGATCACATCCTGGTGAGTGCTGGGGGGGGGGGGGGGTCCTGATACTGATCAGCTCTCTGATCAATGAGTTGTGTTTGGATCAACAGACACGTTGTCGCTCTTTACAAACTCTGCTCTTCTTCTAAAGTGTCCTTTCTTTCTCTGCGTTCATCGGCCAAATCCAAGAATAGAATATTTAGGCAGTAATTTAATAAAATCATCTGGTTCTTTTTACCGTTGCTCGGACAACAACGAGCCATTTTAAACACATCACTGCAGGCATGTTTGGTAACCGCTTATCTAAAAGATTAATCAAGACAACGATTGTCAGACGACTGCTCAGGAAAACATTTCAGATTGATTTAACGTTGACAACAACACAGGAGAAAGTCACTTATTGACAGCTGATAAAGTCAGGAAACCAGCTACTCTCTCCCGAAAACACCGTGAAGGACTCGAGCAAAGAGTCATACGATGAGTGTTTGGTTAGAGACCATGTGTCAAACTCAAGGCCCGGGGGCCAAATCCGGCCCCTTGCAGATTTAGATCCGGTCCATATATCAGTTTGGGTTCACAATAGATTTTGGCCCACCTAGTTGTGCGCCAAACCAAAAAACAGGAAAGTGTTTTTTTAAACTGCAATTATGTGACATTCAAAGCAGAATATGTCAGATTTGCCGACTCTGAGACTCAGAAATTCCCCCAGAAGAAGCAGAGAGAGAGTTTTCATATTCAGGCTGTTAAAAAAAACTATCTTTGTTTTGCTTGACTTGCTAAATTCTACGATGGCTAAGGAACTCTTTTGATGACTTTTGTAGGGCTTCATGTCAACAAAAATCCCACAAAAAGCAACAAATTTACAAAAAGGTGACAAATGTCTGAGAAAGCCACAAAAGCGTCAGAACTACAACAACAAAAAATGAGGAAAAAAGCTCCCAAAATGTTTTAAAAAGTGACACGCAGTAACAAAAGCACGTCGATAAACTCTACATGTGTGGCCCTTGGTGGGATTCTCTTTTTCCAGTGTGGCCCCTAATGAGAATGAGTTTGACACCCCTGGGTTAGAGCTTTAGAGCAGCAGACTCAACGTCACTACGGTACGGGGCCACGCTTGCTTGCTCCCTCCCCTCTGCACTAAGGTCTTCTTGCCAGGACGTCCCGTGTTGGACAGTTCATCAAGCGTGGACCGCCTCCAAATACATTAAGGTGAGGGCTGCTCGATTATGGAAAAAAATATAATCGCGATTATTTCGGTCAATATTGAAATCACGATAATTTAACACGATTACTCGTTGACTGAAAGATGTTGCAATTATTGAACTAAAAAAACAGTGGAAAAAGGTAAATAAATCAACTGTTAAAAAACACATACAGCTGTGAAAATTGAGTTAATCATGTCATATTTAAACTTTATTATTTCATTCAGAACACAAGAGAAAATAAGAGTTTACTTGCAAAGCTAAATAATAGTTTTTCTCGATTATTCTGTTTTTGTGATCATTTGGAGCCAAAATCATAATTTTGATTTGATTTGTTTTTATTAGGATCCCCATTAGCTGATGCAAAACATCAGCTACTCTTCCTGGGGTCCACACAGAACATAAAACTCCATTTTCAGACAAAACAAACAAACTACAAATAAAAAGAAAAACAGAACAAAACATGATATTTTCAATCTAAAACAGTCACAGTCACAAAATATAAAAGCAAGATAGCTAATATTCGTTTCCTTGCAGATATACACATTTCTTTCCATGTATACAAATAGTAATATAAGATCTCATAATGAATACACAAATACAGAACATGAAAATTTCAATTTTATAACATCTTTGTTTACATTTCAATCTTCCTATACATAAACTAAATACAAAAATATGGTTACAGTCTTCTGGCCCTTAAATGATCCTTTACTTGTTTTTTAAAACTTGATATATTAGACACTTTGGCAATCTCTACTGGAAGGAAGTTCCAAGCAGCCATTCCTAATCACGATTACATTTTGATTAATTGCACAGCCCTAATTAAGGTCTCCCTAGTTTCCTTCCGGGCCACGCTGGGACATAAGTATTATTACGTCTCGTATAGTTTCGCTCACAGTTTGGTCGACATAAAGCGCTGAAAAAGCTCCTCAGCCATCATGGAGTTTAAAACAATCCTTCTGATTACATTTTAAAGATTATTTTTGGGGCTTTTCTGCCTTTTTAATGGACAGGACAGCTAGGTGAGAGAGAGGGAAGACATGCAGGTGTGCTTCTGAGCTGATATGTGGGACGTCTAAACATCAGTAAAGGGCCTGGAGTCTGACACATGGAACCTGGAGGCTGTTAGGTGTTTTTGTGAATTTGCAACTATGCAAAAATATTTCACCAGGAAGAGTTTGAATACACAAACACACACACAGACACACACACATACACACACAGAGACAGACAGACAGACAGACAGACAGACAGACAGACAGACAGACAGACAGACAGACAGACAGACAGACAGACAGACAGCAGCAGAGGATGTCTGATGAAAGACAGTTTCCTGTATTGAGTCCCGAGGTGAAGCGTCTGAGTCATGAGAACAGATTCCTGTTTGTTGTGGTGATCTCGTGACTCTGGTTTCTCTCTCAGGCACTCTCCTCTTCCTCTTCCTCTTCCTCATCTTCGTCTCTCTGCAGAGACACAACCAGCTCCTCTTCCTCATCTCTCTGCAGAGACACAACCAGCTCCTCTTCCTCTTCCTCGTCTCTCTGCAGAGACACAACCAGCTCCTCTTCCTCTTCCTCATCTCTCTGCAGAGACACAACCAGCTCCTCTTCCTCATCTCTCTGCAGAGACACAACCAGCTCCTCTTCCTCATCTCTCTGCAGAGACACAACCAGCTCCTCTTCCTCTTCTCTCTGCAGAGACACAACCAGCTCCTCTTCCTCTTCCTCTTCTCTCTGCAGAGACACAACCAGCTCCTCTTCCTCTTCTCTCTGCAGAGACACAACCAGCTCCTCTTCTTCATCTCTCTGCAGAGACACAACCAGCTCCTCTTCCTCTTCCTCTTCCTCTTCTCTCTGCAGAGACAAAACCAGCTCCTCTTCCTCTTCTCTCTGCAGAGACACAACCAGCTCCTCTTCCTCTTCCTCATCTCTCTGCAGAGACACAACCAGCTCCTCTTCCTCTTCCTCGTCTCTCTGCAGAGACACAACCAGCTCCTCTTCCTCTTCCTCATCTCTCTGCAGAGACACAACCAGCTCCTCTTCCTCTTCCTCATCTCTCTGCAGAGACACAACCAGCTCCTCTTCCTCTTCCTCATCTCTCTGCAGAGACACAACCAGCTCCTCTTCCTCTTCCTCATCTCTCTGCAGATACACAACCAGCTCCTCTTCCTCATCTCTCTGCAGAGACACAACCAGCTCCTCTTCCTCTTCCTCTTCCTCGTCTCTCTGCAGAGACACAACCAGCTCCTCTTCCTCATCTCTCTGCAGAGACACAACCAGCTCCTCTTCCTCATCTCTCTGCAGAGACACAACCAGCTCCTCTTCCTCTTCCTCGTCTCTCTGCAGAGACACAACCAGCTCCTCTTCCTCTTCTCTCTGCAGAGACACAACCAGCTCCTCTTCCTCTTCTCTCTGCAGAGACACAACCAGCTCCTCTTCCTCTTCCTCTTCTCTCTGCAGAGACACAACCAGCTCCTCTTCCTCTTCCTCTTCTCTCTGCAGAGACACAACCAGCTCCTCTTCCTCTTCTCTCTGCAGAGACACAACCAGCTCCTCTTCTTCATCTCTCTGCAGAGACACAACCAGCTCCTCTTCCTCTTCCTCTTTTCTCTGCAGAGACAAAACCAGCTCCTCTTCCTCTTCCTCTTCTCTCTGCAGAGACACAACCAGCTCCTCTTCCTCGTCTCTCTGCAGAGACACAACCAGCTCCTCTTCCTCTTCTCTCTGCAGAGACACAACCAGCTCCTCTTCCTCTTCTCTCTGCAGAGACACAACCAGCTCCTCTTCTTCATCTCTCTGCAGAGACACAACCAGCTCCTCTTCCTCTTCCTCTTCTCTCTGCAGAGACAAAACCAGCTCCTCTTCCTCTTCCTCATCTCTCTGCAGAGACACAACCAGCTCCTCTTCCTCGTCTCTCTGCAGAGACACAACCAGCTCCTCTTCCTCTTCCTCTTCTCTCTGCAGAGACAAAACCAGCTCCTCTTCCTCTTCCTCATCTCTCTGCAGAGACACAACCAGCTCCTCTTCCTCTTCCTCTTCTCTCTGCAGAGACAAAACCAGCTCCTCTTCCTCTTCCTCATCTCTCTGCAGAGACACAACCAGCTCCTCTTCCTCTTCTTCGTCTCTCTGCAGAGACACAACCAGCTCCTCTTCCTCATCTCTCTGCAGAGACGCAACCAGCTCCTCTTCCTCTTCTTCGTCTCTCTGCAGAGACACAACCAGCTCCTCTTCCTCTTCTTCGTCTCTCTGCAGAGACACAACCAGCTCCTCTTCCTCTTCTTCGTCTCTCTGCAGAGACACAACCAGCTCCTCTTCCTCATCTTCGTCTCTCTGCAGAGACACAACCAGCTCCTCTTCCTCTTCCTCATCTCTCTGCAGAGACACAACCAGCTCCTCTTCCTCTTCCTCTTCCTCATCTCTCTGCAGAGACACAACCAGCTCCTCTTCCTCTTCCTCATCTCTCTGCAGAGACACAACCAGCTCCTCTTCCTCTTCCTCATCTCTCTGCAGAGACACAACCAGCTCCTCTTCCTCATCTCTCTGCAGAGACACAACCAGCTCCTCTTCCTCTTCCTCATCTCTCTGCAGAGACACAACCAGCTCCTCTTCCTCGTCTCTCTGCAGAGACACAACCAGCTCCTCTTCCTCTTCCTCATCTCTCTGCAGAGACACAACCAGCTCCTCTTCCTCTTCCTCATCTCTCTGCAGAGACACAACCAGCTCCTCTTCCTCTTCCTCATCTCTCTGCAGAGACACAACCAGCTCCTCTTCCTCGTCTCTCTGCAGAGACACAACCAGCTCCTCTTCCTCGTCTCTCTGCAGAGACACAACCAGCTCCTCTTCCTCTTCCTCGTCTCTCTGCAGAGACACAACCAGCTCCTCTTCCTCTTCCTCTTCTCTCTGCAGAGACACAACCAGCTCCTCTTCCTCTTCCTCATCTCTCTGCAGAGACACAACCAGCTCCTCTTCCTCGTCTCTCTGCAGAGACACAACCAGCTCCTCTTCCTCTTCCTCGTCTCTCTGCCGAGACACAACCAGCTCCTCTTCCTCTTCCTCATCTCTCTGCAGAGACACAACCAGCTCCTCTTCCTCGTCTCTGTGCAGAGACACAACCAGCTCCTCTTCCTCTTCCTCATCTCTCTGCAGAGACACAACCAGCTCCTCTTCCTCTTCCTCATCTCTCTGCAGAGACACAACCAGCTCCTCTTCCTCTTCCTCATCTCTCTGCAGAGACACAACCAGCTCCTCTTCCTCTTCCTCGTCTCTCTGACGAGACACAACCAGCTCCTCTTCCTCTTCCTCGTCTCTCTGCAGAGACACAACCAGCTCCTCTTCCTCTTCCTCATCTCTCTGCAGAGACACAACCAGCTCCTCTTCCTCTTCCTCGTCTCTCTGCAGAGACACAACCAGCTCCTCTTCCTCTTCCTCGTCTCTCTGCAGAGACACAACCAGCTCCTCTTCCTCTTCCTCATCTCTCTGCAGAGACACAACCAGCTCCTCTTCCTCGTCTCTCTGCAGAGACACAACCAGCTCCTCTTCCTCTTCCTCATCTCTCTGCCGAGACACAACCAGCTCCTCTTCCTCTTCCTCGTCTCTCTGCAGAGACACAACCAGCTCCTCTTCCTCTTCCTCATCTCTCTGCAGAGACACAACCAGCTCCTCTTCCTCATCTCTCTGCCGAGACACAACCAGCTCCTCTTCCTCTTCCTCGTCTCTCTGCAGAGACACAACCAGCTCCTCTTCCTCTTCCTCGTCTCTCTGCCGAGACACAACCAGCTCCTCTTCCTCTTCCTCGTCTCTCTGCAGAGACACAACCAGCTCCTCTTCCTCTTCCTCATCTCTCTGCAGAGACACAACCAGCTCCTCTTCCTCTTCCTCATCTCTCTGCAGAGACACAACCAGCTCCTCTTCCTCTTCCTCTCTCTGCAGAGACACAACCAGCTCCTCTTCCTCGTCTCTCTGCCGAGACACAACCAGCTCCTCTTCCTCCTCTTTAATGTAATCAGTTAGTTTTGTCCCAGATGAATCCTGCAGTCTAACTGTCCAACTGTCCCACCTGATCAGGTAGTAAACCTCCACGCTCGGTTTAGACGACTACTGCAGTATTCACATCCTCTACTGCAGTATTCACATCCTCTACTGCAGTATTCACATCCTCTACTGCAGTATTCACATCCTCTACTGCAGTATTCACATCCTCTACTGCAGTATTCACATCATCTACTGCAGTATTCACATCCTCTACTGCAGTTAAAGTACTAATACCACACTGTAGAAATACAACTTAAAGTCCTGCAGCAGTAACAGCATAGATATAGAACAATAGATATAGAACAATAGATATAGAACTATAGATATAGAACTATAGATATAGAACTATAGATATAGAACAATAGATATAGAACAATAGATATAGAACTATAGATATAGAACTATAGATATAGAACTATAGATATAGAACTATAGATATAGAACAATAGATATAGAACTATAGATATAGAACAATAGATATAGAACAATAGATATAGAACTATAGATATAGAACTATAGATATAGAACAATAGATATAGAACTATAGATATAGAACAATAGATATAGAACAATAGATATAGAACAATAGATATAGAACTATAGATATAGAACAATAGATATAGAACTATAGATATAGAACAATAGATATAGAACTATAGATATAGAACAATAGATATAGAACTATAGATATAGAACTATAGATATAGAACAATAGATATAGAACAATAGATATAGAACTATAGATATAGAACTATAGATATAGAACTATAGATATAGAACTATAGATATAGAACAATAGATATAGAACTATAGATATAGAACAATAGATATAGAACAATAGATATAGAACTATAGATATAGAACTATAGATATAGAACAATAGATATAGAACTATAGATATAGAACAATAGATATAGAACAATAGATATAGAACAATAGATATAGAACAATAGATATAGAACTATAGATATAGAACAATAGATATAGAACTATAGATATAGAACAATAGATATAGAACAATAGATATAGAACAATAGATATAGAACAATAGATATAGAACAATAGATATAGAACTATAGATATAGAACAATAGATATAGAACAATAGATATAGAACAATAGATATAGAACAATAGATATAGAACAATAGATATAGAACTATAGATATAGAACAATAGATATAGAACAATAGATATAGAACAATAGATATAGAACTATAGATATAGAACTATAGATATAGAACTATAGATATAGAACAATAGATATAGAACAATAGATATAGAACTATAGATATAGAACAATAGATATAGAACAATAGATATAGAACTATAGATATAGAACTATAGATATAGAAAAATAGATATAGAACTATAGATATAGAACAATAGATATAGAACAATAGATGTAGAACAATAGATGTAGAACTATAGATATAGAACTATAGATATAGAACTATAGATATAGAACAATAGATATAGAACAATAGATATAGAACTATAGATATAGAACAATAGATATAGAACTATAGATATAGAACTATAGATATAGAACAATAGATATAGAACTATAGATATAGAACTATAGATATAGTTTTAAAGGCTGTCTGAGGACTAACTGTTTCCATCGGTCCTCAGCGGCGGCCATGTCTCAGGGCGAGCAGACGTCGGACTCGGCGCCGTTCTTCTCCGATGACAGCGAGGCGGAGGACCAGGTTGCCGTGGCGACCCGGCGGGAGGAGGAGGAGGGGTCTCCCAGCGGGGTGTCCAAGGGCCGAGCCCTACTCACCGTCTTCATCCTCTGCTACATCAACCTGCTCAACTACATGGACCGCTTCACCGTGGCAGGTAACACCAGCGCTCTCTCTCTCGCTTCACCGTGGCAGGTAACACCAGCGCTCTCTCTCTTGCTTCACCGTGGCAGGTAACACCAGCGCTCTCTCTCTCTCGCTTCACCGTGGCAGGTAACACACCAGCGCTCTCTCTCTCGCTTCACCGTGGCAGGTAACACCAGCGCTCTCTCTCTCGCTTCACCGTGGCAGGTAACACCAGCGCTCTCTCTCTCGCTTCACCGTGGCAGGTAACACCAGCGCTCTAACCTGTTACCATGGGAACCCAAATAAACACGGAGACACCACGCTGCCCGTGTGCAGGAATCCTTAGGCTCCGATCGGGGGAGCCGTGAGGAGTAGTTGTATCAGATCTAAAGTACTTGTACCCGTCTTTCTTCAGTATGTTTTCATAGATAATTATCAAAATAAAAGTCATTTTCTTGCTGCAAAACAAATCGGCTACAAATCAAGTTATCTGCACCTGCACCGTCACGGCCAATCAGAGGCTCAAGTTCCTGCAGGATTATTAAATATTAAATATGTTTATTTCAGACGGCCAACATCAGGGATTTCTACTTGATTAAAGAAGTTATGTTTAGAAGAAAAGTTTACAAACTAATAATCAGAATAAACCCATACAGTAAAGTAGCTAGCTCTGGTTAACTGCTCCTCAGATCTCTGCAGGGTAAATCCAGACAGCTAGCTAGTCTGTCTGTCTGTCTGTCTGTCTGTCTGTCTGTCTGTCTGTCTGTCTGTCTGTCTGTCTCTGTCTGTCTGTCTGTCTGTCTGTCTAACAGCTAGCTAGACTATCTGTCCAATCTGAGTTTTCTGTTGCACGACTAAAACTACTTCTGAACGTCCACATGTTCCACCAAAACTAGTTCCTTCCTGAGACTATTTAGCAGAGGCACCGTGGCTCCGTCCGGAGCTTAGCCCCGCCCACGATGATTGTGATTGGTTTAAAGAAATGGCAATTAACCAGAGCACGTTTCTCTCCCATCCAGGAATGCTGTGTGGAGTAGCCAGACCCTCCTCCGCAGCGCTGTGGAGGAAGGTCTGGCAAAGCGAGGCTAGTCTGCAACTAATGATTGTTTTTGTCCGTGATTAATCAGAGAGAGACGTCTTCAGATGTCTTCTTCTGTCTGACTGAAGACAGAGAATCATCACAGCGGAGAAACTGTTGTTTTTACCTAAAATATGTATTTACTGCGATATCAGCTGGCGCGGAAGCGAGATTTTTTGTGTTTAGTTGAAAGAAAATATCAGCAGAAAACTACACTTTAAAATGTATTAGTGGTGCCTTTTGTATTCAATTCAATGTTAATTTTGTTGAATAAAAGAAAGCTGGAAATGACTTCCTTTCATTAGTTTTGAATGCAACAAGCAGTTTGTTGTTGGTTTACTTATCATAAGTAATATTGTGTTATTCAGCAGCTTTATCTGATATTATTAGTTGAATAATGGTTTCAGCTCTGAGATTCATGTGAGATTTAACTCCGGCAGGTGTTCTCCCCGACATCGAGCAGTATTTCGGGATTGATGACGGGAAGTCTGGCCTACTCCAAACAGGTAAGAGGAACTCACGATTCCAATAACCCTTGAAGGTGTTTAAAGGACAAATCCGGAGCAAAATGACCCTAGTGGTTAATAACATACAGTACAGGCCAAAAGTTTGGACACACCTTCTCATTCAATGCGTTTCCTTTTTATTTTCATGACTATTTACATTGTAGATTCTCACTGAAGGCATCAAAACTATGAATGAACACATATGGAATTATGTACTTAACAAAAAAGTGTGAAATAACTGAAAACATGTCTTATATTTTAGATTCTTCAAAGTAGCCACCCTTTGCTTTTTTTGATAACTCTGCAAACCCTTGGTGTTCTCTCAATGAGCTTCATGAGGTAGTTTTAATGACCACTAACGTACACAAAACCACTACATAGAGACACTGAGACTAATTACACACAAATCCACCAGAAACATACACATTACAACTACAAACAACTAGGGCTGTGACGGTATAGTTTTTTTCTTACCGCGGTGAAGAAGCAACGTATCACGCGGTATGGCGGTTAACCGCAACCCCCTTAAGAGAGTAGCGTAAGTTAGAGCAAGAATAGCAGGGGGCCTTAAGTGTGTGATGTCAGTGCTCGTGTGGTCACGCAAGGAGAGCGAGCGGTAACGGAGAGTAGTGTACGAGTGCAGCTGTGAGGAAAAGTGAGAGGAAAAAGACATAACAAAGATGATGTAAAGTGAGTTAAACGTGAACAATAAAACGACAAGCTTCTCAAGACACGGTGACTTTATCTGTTGTCAATACTGCCAGTAGAGTGAATAGTGTTACCCCCGAAAAAGCATCGGCTTAAACCATACAACATATGTTGCAGTCATAGACTGTATAAAAAGATTGCAGTGTTTCCATTTCAGCTCAATGTCAGAGTCTTTACTGTCTTGCTGTCATTTAAGGCCGCGTTGCCTTTTCTCCTATCTGGTGATCTATTCCACAGACAGTTCAGAAAGCTCTATTGTCGATAAAGTTAAAAATAAAGTAATTGTTAGCCCACAATGGCGAGTGCAGACACTTCGCAGCACAGCGGTCTAGCAGCTGAGCAGACAGAGAGCAGAGAGGGCAACTCGGCACTCCGCTAACTTGTTGCTCTCACTACCAACATGAGCTGCTCTGTTTAGGCTACAAAACGTGCATGCAGGCTGACATTTAACCGTGCGGTTTTGTCAGGATTAATCTATAAACAGAAGGAAACTCCGCTAGCTGCTAGGCTAAAGTGCAATGGTAAACACTGCAGCAGTAATGTCCACCTCTGCTGGGAACAAAGAAACGTCTTTGCCTTCCCAACTGTGTATTATATTAAACGTTACCTGTAGTAGTAGTAGTAGTAATAATAATAATAATAATAATAATAATAATAATCAAATAAAAATCAATAATACAAGTTTTTTTTTCTCTCCATAACCTCTTCAAATAGGAGAGAATACAACAAAGTACACCGAGAGATACTAAACACACTGTGACGCGGTCACGATTGTATTGCAATGATTTATTCCTCCACACGTAAAATACAACTAGCCCTGCAGTTACCAAATGTAAAGTTACTTTGTGCGTCGAAATTTGCGTGTTAGTGTGGCGGAATAAATCCTTGCAATACAACATGAGCGCGTCCCAGTGTGTTTATGCATCTCTCAGTGTGTAGTCCCTCGCGGCAGCACTATGTTGGACCGCTTACAGCCGCAACATTGGTCAACAGAAAGTGTTCGCTTCCAGGCTCACCAGGTGATCAGGTGAAGCAAACAAATATGTTAGAACTTCCGCTCAAACCGCGATGAAAACGCCCACCACCTACAATACAAGTGCACAACACAATAATCAATAAATAATATAAATGAGACCATAAACAACATACACTATGTGGCTCCTACACTGTCGATGAGGATAACTAAACAATGATTGTTGCTTTCATAATATTTAATATCACACGACATGTGTTCTGTAACCTTCGGCAGCAAAAAGTAAAAAAATAAATTAAAAAAAATGCGGTGATGGCGGTAGTGATGTCATCACCGCGGTAGTGGCACGTCACCGCCGGTATTGCGGTGATGCGGTTATCATCACAGCCCTACAAACAACACAGAATTACTACACAGAAACATAACAAAATGACCCCAAAGAAACAGACAGACACACAGAACCACTACATAGAGACACCCAAAGAAACAGACAGACATTTTTTGATTTATTTTGGATTTGACAAACAACATAATCCAAAGGATAGCATGTTAAAGTGTAAACACTTATTTCCAACATGGTCCTTGGTGTTAAAACATGCAACACATAACGAAGACCTATTTCAGGTCAAAGACAGACACACAGAACAACTACATAGAAACGTAAAACTACGGTAAATTGGGCGCAAACCTATCAAAGAGACACAACACGAAGACAAAGTGGGTTACTACGGTTATTTGTACATGCACACATGAAGGTAGGCCTACCTGCTTGATTTAAAAAGAGTAGCAGCAGGTTAGATGGCTGTGGTATCATAACAACATTTTGTGGTGTGTTATAATAAGAGAAGGTCTTTTGTGTTCACACAGCCATCTAATCACACCTGTTGACGTTCTTGTGAAAATCTTTCAGATAACTTTGTCTGAACTCCCTTCCCCCTCCTATAGTCCCTATGGCCACTAGGCCAGTGTGAATGCAAATGGGAAATCAGTTTTTGGGGAGAGTAGTTAGTATATCTGTTTAGAAGTGGACTGGTCCTAGAACTACGGTCCTGGAACTACTTGGTCAGAAAGAGGCTAATGAAGAGACCCAAAACACACACAAAGAGACCCAAAACACACACAGAGAGACCCAAAACACACACAAAGAGACCCAAAACACACACAGAGAGACACAAAACACACACAAAGAGACACACAAAGAGATGCAAAACAGACGCAAAACACACACACAGAGACCCAAAACACACACAAAGAGACCCAAAACACACACAGAGAGACACAAAACACACACAAAGAGACACACAAAGAGATGCAAAACAGACGCAAAACACACACACAGAGACCCAAAACACACACAAAGAGACCCAAAACACACACAGAGAGACAAAACGCACAGAGAGACCCAAAACACACACGAAAAGACCCAAAACACACACAGAGAGACCCAAAACACACACAGAGAGACCCAAAACGCATAAAAAGACCCAAAACGAAGACAAGGAAACATAAAATATTGGTAAATTGGGTTCAAAACAATTTAAAGAGACATAAAACGAAGACAAAGAGACACAAAGAAACAAACATTGAAAAGCGCAAAATGACTAAAAGTAGAGTCTCTGAGTTTGTCTTGTCCTGTGTAGATGGGGGGGGTCCTTGTAAATACCTCCATCAGTGTGGTGGGTGGGGGGTGGGGGGGGTGTCTGATCACAGTGCTGCTGTGCAGATTAATGTTGTCATAATGTTTTTAGTGTGATGCGTGCTGAGTGTCTGTCTGTTTGTTGTCTTCCAGTTTTTATCTGCAGTTACATGTTCTTGGCTCCGGTCTTCGGTTACCTGGGCGACCGGTACAACAGGAAGTTCATCATGAGCGTCGGCATCTCATTCTGGGCTCTGGTGACTCTGGCCAGCTCCTACACCCCCAAAGAGGTGCGTTCCTTTATAGAATACAGGTTTAAGGAGTCTCCCCCTGCTGGTAGTCAGATATAATGCAGGTTTAAGGAGTCTCCTCCTGCTGGAGTTCAGATATAATACATGTTTAAGGAGTCTCCCCCTGCTGGTAGTCAGATATAATGCAGGTTTAAGGAGTCTCCTCCTGCTGGAGTTCAGATATAATACATGTTTAAGGAGTCTCCCCCTGCTGGAGTTCAGATATAATGCAGGTTTAAGGAGTCTCCTCCTGCTGGTAGTCAGATATAATGCAGGTTTAAGGAGTCTCCTCCTGCTGGTAGTCAGATATAATACAGGTTTAAGGAGTCTCCCCCTGCTGGTAGTCAGATATAATACAGGTTTAAGGAGTCTCCCCCTGCTGGTAGTCAGATATAATACAGGTTTAAGGAGTCTCCCCCTGCTGGTAGTCAGATATAATGCAGGTTTAAGGAGTCTCCCCCTGCTGGTAGTCAGATATAATACAGGTTTAAGGAGTCTCCCCCTGCTGGTAGTCAGATATAATACAGGTTTAAGGAGTCTCCCCCTGCTGGTAGTCAGATATAATACAGGTTTAAGGAGTCTCCTCCTGCTGGTAGTCAGATATAATGCAGGTTTAAGGAGTCTCCCTCCTGCTGGTAGTCAGATATAAAACAGGTTTAAGGAGTCTCCTCCTGCTGGTAGTCAGATATAATACAGGTTTAAGGAGTCTCCCCCTGCTGGTAGTCAGATATAATGCAGGTTTAAGGAGTCTCCTCCTGCTGGTAGTCAGATATAATACAGGTTTAAGGAGTCTCCTCCTGCTGGTAGTCAGATATAATGCAGGTTTAAGGAGTCTCCCCCTGCTGGTAGTCAGATATAATGCAGGTTTAAGGAGTCTCCCCCTGCTGGTAGTCAGATATAATGCAGGTTTAAGGAGTCTCCCCCTGCTGGTAGTCAGATATAATACAGGTTTAAGGAGTCTCCCTCCCTGCTGGTAGTCAGATATAATACAGGTTTAAGGAGTCTCCCTCCCTGCTGGTAGTCAGATATAATGCAGGTTTAAGGAGTCTCCCTCCTGCTGGTAGTCAGATATAATGCAGGTTTAAGGAGTCTCCCCCTGCTGGTAGTTCAGATATAATGCAGGTTTAAGGAGTCTCCCCCTGCTGGTAGTCAGATATAATGCAGGTTTAAGGAGTCTCCCCCTGCTGGTAGTTCAGATATAATACAGGTTTAAGGAGTCTCCCTCCCTGCTGGTAGTCAGATATAATGCAGGTTTAAGGAGTCTCCCCCTGCTGGTAGTCAGATATAATGCAGGTTTAAGGAGTCTCCCCCTGCTGGTAGTCAGATATAATGCAGGTTTAAGGAGTCTCCTCCTGCTGGTAGTCAGATATAATACAGGTTTAAGGAGTCTCCTCCTGCTGGTAGTCAGATATAATACAGGTTTAAGGAGTCTCCCCCTGCTGGTAGTCAGATATAATGCAGGTTTAAGGAGTCTCCCCCTGCTGGTAGTCAGATATAATGCAGGTTTAAGGAGTCTCCCCTGCTGGTAGTCAGATATAATGCAGGTTTAAGGAGTCTCCTCCTGCTGGTAGTCAGATATAAAGCAGGTTTAAGGAGTCTCCTCCTGCTGGTAGTCAGATATAATGCAGGTTTAAGGAGACTCCCTCCTGCTGGTAGTCAGAGATAATACAGGTTTAAGGAGTCTCCCCCTGCTGGTAGTTCAGATATAATGCAGGTTTAAGGAGTCTCCCTCCCTGCTGGTAGTCAGATATAATGCAGGTTTAAGGAGTCTCCCCCTGCTGGTAGTCAGATATAATGCAGGTTTAAGGAGTCTCCCCCTGCTGGTAGTCAGATATAATGCAGGTTTAAGGAGTCTCCTCCTGCTGGTAGTCAGATATAATGCAGGTTTAAGGAGTCTCCTCCTGCTGGTAGTCAGATATAATGCAGGTTTAAGGAGTCTCCCCCCCTGCTAGTAGTCAGATATAATGCAGGTTTAAGGAGTCTCCCCCTGCTGGTAGTCAGATATAATGCAGGTTTAAGGAGTCTCCCCCTGCTGGTAGTCAGATATAATGCAGGTTTAAGGAGTCTCCCCCTGCTGGTAGTCAGATATAATGCAGGTTTAAGGAGTCTCCCCCTGCTGGTAGTCAGATATAATGCAGGTTTAAGGAGTCTCCCCCTGCTGGTAGTCAGATATAATGCAGGTTTAAGGAGTCTCCCCCTGCTGGTAGTCAGATATAATGCAGGTTTAAGGAGTCTCCCCCTGCTGGTAGTCAGATATAATGCAGGTTTAAGGAGTCTCCCCCTGCTGGTAGTCAGATATAATGCAGGTTTAAGGAGTCTCCCCCTGCTGGTAGTCAGATATAATGCAGGTTTAAGGAGTCTCCCCCTGCTGGTAGTCAGATATAATGCAGGTTTAAGGAGTCTCCCCCTGCTGGTAGTCAGATATAATGCAGGTTTAAGGAGTCTCCTCCTGCTGGTAGTCAGATATAATGCAGGTTTAAGGAGTCTCCCCCTGCTGGTAGTCAGATATAATGCAGGTTTAAGGAGTCTCCCCCTGCTGGTAGTCAGATATAATGCAGGTTTAAGGAGTCTCCCCCTGCTGGTAGTCAGATATAATGCAGGTTTAAGGAGTCTCCCCCTGCTGGTAGTCAGATATAATGCAGGTTTAAGGAGTCTCCCTCCTGCTGGTAGTCAGATATAATGCAGGTTTAAGGAGTCTCCCCTGCTGGTAGTCAGATATAATGCAGGTTTAAGGAGTCTCCCCCTGCTGGTAGTCAGATATAATACAGGTTTAAGGAGTCTCCTCCTGCTGGTAGTCAGATATAATACAGGTTTAAGGAGTCTCCCCCTGCTGGTAGTCAGATATAATGCAGGTTTAAGGAGTCTCCCCCTGCTGGTAGTCAGATATAATGCAGGTTTAAGGAGTCTCCCCCTGCTGGTAGTCAGATATAATGCAGGGTTTAAGGAGTCTCCCTCCTGCTGGTAGTGTCAGATATAATGCAGGTTTAAGGAGTCTCCCTGCTGGTGTCAGATAGGGTTTAAGGAGTCTGCTGGTAGTCAGATATAATGCAGGTTTAAGGAGTCTCCCCCTGCTGGTAGTCAGATATAATGCAGGTTTAAGGCACGCATTTGCAGCACTTTGCTGGTTGGTTGTTGTCTGGTTGATTGTCTGGTTGATTGTTGTCTGGTTGATTGTCTGGTTGATTGTTGTCTGTTGTCTGGTTGATTGTTGTCTCGTTGTCTGGTTGATTGTTGTCTGGTTGTCTAGTTGATTGTTGTCTGGTTGATTGTTGTCTGGTTGTCTAGTTGATGATTGTCAGGTTGATTGTTGTTTAGTTGTCTGGTTGATTGTTGTTAAGTTGTCTGGTTGATTGTTGTCTAGTTAATTTTTGTAAACCCTGCTGTCTGTCTTGTTGATTGTTGTCTTGTTGATTGTTGATGATTGTAAACCCTGCTGTCTGTCTTGTTGATTGATGTCTGGTTGATTGTTGTAAACCCTCCTGTCTGTCTGGTTGTCTAGTTGATGGTTGTCTGGTTGATTGTCAGGTTGATTGTTGTTTAGTTGTCTGGTTGGTTGTTGTCTGGTTGTCTCGTTGATTGTTGATTGTTGTAAACCCTCCTGTCTGTCTGGTTGTCTAGTTGATGGTTGTCTGGTTGATTGTCAGATAGATGGATGGTTGTCTGGTTGATTTTGTCTTGTTGGTTGTTGTCTGGTTGTCTCGTTGATTGTTGATTGTTGTAAACCCTCCTGTCTGTCTGGTTGTTTGTTGTCTGGTTGTCTCGTTGATTGTTGTAAACCCTCCTGTCTGTCTGGTTGTCTAGTTGATTATTGTCTGGTTGATTGTAGGGCTGAACGATACATCGAATTTTCATCGTCATCGCGATATGAACTTGTGCGATGAACACATCGCAACAGACAGCCTGACACGATGAATAGACGGGTTTCCCTGTTTACAAACATTACAGGGTGCGTGCGCATACCAGGGGCAGAAAGCCAGATTGGTGAGCTGGTCCGATAATGCAAACGCATTTTTGTCTCAGTGCTCATTGTCTTAGTCCCTTCATTTCGCCATGGCATTTATATAACACATACTATAAGGTCTTACAAAGCTAACGTTTTCTACCGATTACAATTTAATCAGTTTTTGTGAGCTGGAGAGGTCTCGTTACGAGGAAGCTAGCTATAGCTCTGTTTGCCATTCATTCCAATGGGGAAACATCGCGGCTAGACTTTGGACATACATTGCATATATTTACACTTTGAATTTTGTCATGGCATTTATATAACACATACTCTATGGTCTTACAAAGCTAACGTTTTTGACCGATTACAATTTAATCATTTTGAAGTGTTACTGTGATATATATGTATGGCTATAATGATCATTTTAGGCTAATGTAATAGCCCGTGTTAGCAGCAGGGTTACTCCTGAGTGTACCCTTATGGTTGGTTTATGCCTTAAAAAAATGGCCAGGATTTCTGGGAAAAGGTACGATATGTTTGTTTCAAAACATCACTGCAGGTTGATTGTTTTTAGCAGCAGAGGTTGACTGTGGGCAAGAAGGCGACAACACTGTCTTGGTTAGCTCGCTGAAGCTCTACTGCCACTGTCTCGGCAACGTTAGCTAATGTCCGCTAGCTAATGTAGGCTAGTTAGCTTTGTATGTAACTTAACAAAAACCCACCCATCTCAGAGGAGCGAAGCTTAATATTTCATTCAATAAAGTTATGTACAAAAGGAGCACTAACGCCACAGGTCTTATCTTGGCAACGTGGACGCAGATATACTCCGAAGGCAGTCGTAATATTTACTTTAGTAGGCTAGGCTAACGCTGTTGCGCTAACGTTACCAAAACATCAACGCAACTTTTTGTGATTGATACAATGGGAGCCTGACTCTTGCATATGAACCCAATCAGCCCCTCTTACGGCTTGAAGCTATAACCTCCGCCAGTTTTTGGCAAAAGCATGCTTCCCCCTAGGTATGTTAAACATCAGGCATCCATCACTGGCTCTGTTTGTACAATTAACCACGCAACAACTCCTTAGCATTTTGACTTACGCTATGCCGCTACTACTAGCTAGCTACACAACACGTCTTCTTTCTGCCCCCTGGTTGCGTGCACAAGCAGTGATGACGTTGCCGAGAAACCCATGTATATAGAGTAATGAATGACAGAGAAAACCTTCATTGACATTTGAATATTTATCGCAAGTCATATCGTCATCGCAATATTAAACAATGTTATCGCACATCGCAGCTTTTCCTCATATCGTGCAGCCCTAGTTGATTGTTGTTTAGTTGTCTGGTTGATTGTTGTCTAGTTGATTGTTGTAAACCCTGCTGTCTGTCTAGTTGATTGTTGATTGTTGTAAACCCTGCTGTCTGTCTAGTTGATTGTTGATTGTTGTAAACCCTGCTGTCTGTCTAGTTGATTGTTGATTGTTGTAAACCCTGCTGTCTGTCTTGTTGATTGTTGTCTTGTTGATTGTTGTCTTGTTGATTGTTGATGGTTGTAAACCCTGCTGTCTGTCTAGTTGATTGTTGATTGTTGTAAACCCTGCTGTCTGTCTTGTTGATTGTTGTCTTGTTGATTGTTGATTGTTGTAAACCCTGCTGTCTGTCTTGTTGATTGTTGTCTTGTTGATTGTTGTAAACCCTGCTGTCTGTCTTGTTGATTGTTGTCTTGTTGATTGTTGATTGTTGTAAACCCTGCTGTCTGTCTAGTTGATTGTTGATGGTTGTAAACCCTGCTGTCTTTCTAGTTGATTGTTGATGGTTGTAAACCCTGCTGTCTGTCTAGTTGATTGTTGATTGTTGTAAACCCTGCTGTCTGTCTAGTTGATTGTTGTCTCGTTGATTGTTGATTGTTGTAAACCCTGCTGTCTGTCTTGTTGATTGTTGTCTCGTTGATTGTTGATTGTTGTAAACCCTGCTGTCTGTCTCGTTGATTGTTGATGGTTGTAAACCCTGCTGTCTGTCTCGTTGATTGTTGATGGTTGTAAACCCTGCTGTCTGTCTCGTTGATTGTTGATGGTTGTAAACCCTGCTGTCTGTCTCGTTGATTGTTGATGGTTGTAAACCCTGCTGTCTGTCTGGTGGCCCTGCAGCATTTCTGGGTGCTGCTGCTGACGCGAGGCCTGGTTGGTGTTGGAGAGGCCAGTTACTCCACCATCGCTCCCACCATCATCGCTGACCTCTACGTCAAGGAGAAGAGGACCAACATGCTCTCCATTTTCTATTTTGCCATCCCTGTCGGCAGGTGAGTGTAATGATGGTTACCTTGGAAACATTTAGCCTCCTTTTTCTTATGCTAAACAGCTACTTTTGTATATTTCTGTTATGTCTGTTTCTGTTTGTTTGTTCATGTATGCACCAATCACCAAGGTAAATTCCACTTACCTGTAACTTACTGGGGCAATATACCCTTAGTTATAAAGAACAACACAAGAGCAAAAGTGTACAGAATTGATTCAACGTGTGTTTATCTGCTCTAAGGTCAGCTACACTTGTTATTAGTTCCAGCTGACTAGCTTGTTACCAAAAAATGGCCCGTTTAGGACTAACACATGCACTTTCAAAATATCAACAAGTAATCTAAGAAGCCAAACAGGGTTATGTAAGAAGGAAAAAGTCATTTTTCCTTCTTATATAAGAAGAATAAGCTATATAATAGCACTACACTGCAATACAAGCCAATGGTTTATATATATATATATATATATATATATATATATATATATATATATATATATATATATATATATATATATAAACCATTGGCTTGTATTGCAGTGTAGTGCTATTATACCTTGCAGTGTAGTGCTATTATACCTTAGCTTAATTTGCAGGCTAGCTACAGCTGATAAACCTGCCAGCATCAGTTGTCATTTTAGCAAAATCGACAGTCACCGGCTAGAGATGGTAGCCTGCTTTTGTCTTATTCATATGAAATCAAAATCTCATTGCTTCAAAAATTAATAAGATTTCAGGTGGTGAATGTGCCATTGTTAAAAATTAATTTAAATGTGCCAGCCGGCTGATTTTCAACTGTAGTCCTTTGGTCAGAAGTTTTAAAGTGCTCATATTATAGTTTCTTTTTCCCCTTTCCTTTATCGTGTTATATATCTTTGTTGTGCATGTTATAGGTTTACAAAGTGAAAAAGCCCAAAGTCCCCCCAAAGGGACGTACCATTAACATTGATAGCTTTGGTTACAAAATTAGTATCTTTTACTACGTTTACCCATCTCATTCCCCCTGCTCTGGTGTTCCCCCTCTCATTCCTCCTGCTCTGTTTTCCCTCTCATTCCCCCTGCTCTGGTGTTTCCCCCTCTCATTTCCCCTGCTCTGGCACACTTGTGTGCACGGAGATAGCTTTTGGCTCTAAACTCCACTTAAAAACCAAAACGTAGCGATGTAAATGTAGCTTTAATCTACAAACCGTGGATTCTGCATGCAGCCAGCTGTGTAGTCTACGTGATACGCAGGTATACATAGTATATTCACTAAAGAAAGCTCCAGGATTTCTGTATACCCACTTAAAATGTCCAATGACATGTAACAACATACTTTCCATTATTATTTTTGATATGTTGAATGTCTTTTTCTTCGCATAGGCAAAATAAAGGTATATTTCCACCGTAAATACACCACTGCATGCAGCTGTATGGTTCTATATGATTCTTCTAACTTCTAATCTGACCATCTTGTCGATATCTTTCTCCCTGTCAGCGGGCTCGGATACATCGTGGGCTCGCAGGTCGGTAACCTAGCGCAGGACTGGCACTGGGCTCTGCGGGTAAGTGTGCCAGCTTCTCTGATTTCCAGCCCTCAGTTCAGTTCAGTTTTATTTGTCATTGCTATATCATAATAACGAAATATTGTTAGAGCAAAAAACAAACAGACAGGCATATAATTTTAAGCTGTTCACCCGTTTTTCTTATCTATATATGTCCCCATGAAAAGAATTTACTCATGACTTTGTACCTAATTTAATTTAACTCCCCATAAATACCCCTAGAAATGACTTTGTACTAGGGCTGGGCGATATATAGAGAAAATCAGATATCACGATATTCTTGACCAAATACCTCGATATCGATATTGCGGCGATATATTCGAGACAATTGGTGCTCTCGCAAAATATCTTCACACTTAGATTTTAGATAAATAATCAATAATAGAACAGCTAGAACAGTCTGGTAAGTTCAGAAAAGTACATCACTTCACTGTAATGCAGCCTTTAAAACCAGGGAAAGACACTTATGTCATATCACGATATTACGATATCCAAAATCTAAGACGATATCTAGTCTCATATCACGATATCGATATAATAACGATATATTGCCCAGCCCTACTTTTGTACCTAAGTTAACTTCCCATACATCCCTCTAGAGCACATGTGTCAAACTCAAGGCCCGCGGGCCAAATCTGGCCCCTCGCAGATTTTGATCCGGCCCGCATATCAATTTAGGTTCACAATAAACTTTGTCCCACATAGTTTTTTTTTTTTTTAGCTTTTTTCGTTGTTTTTTTCCAACTTTTTTGCCCGTTTTACGACATAAAACTTTCAACTTTTTTTTGTTGTTTTTTCTTTGATGGCCAAGTTACTTTTTTTGCTGACTTTTTTGGGTCTTTATGTCGACCGAGCTGTAAGCGAGAAGATTATATGAGACATAATCTATAATATATATATATAATAATAATAATACAAGATGCTTGACTTTTACGATGAAATAATAGCATGTGAATAACCTAAACATGTCTGGCCCTGGATGTGATTCTTGTTTTGCAGTGTGGCCCTTCGTGGAATTGAGTTTGACACCCCTGCTCTAGAGAAACCCCATAAAGTGCTATGCTATGTATTTTTGCAGCAATGCAATGTCCAGGTCACAGATATTGATGATGTATGGGCAGAGACATTAGGGCTCAGGGTGATGTACGTGTGCTCCCTCTCCTCAGGTCACTCCGGGGCTGGGCCTGATCGCCGTGCTGCTGCTGCTCTTCGTCGTAAAGGAGCCTGAACGAGGAGCGATCGAGGCCCGACCGGAGCATCAGATGCACCGTACCAGCTGGCTGGAAGACCTGCGCGCCCTCAGCAAGAAGTAGGTCCCACATAACGTACTGCTAGAGCTGGGTCCCTCATCACTCACTGCTAGGGCTAGGTCCCTCATCACTCACTGCTAGGGCTGGGTCCCTCATCACTCACTGCTAGGGCTGGGTCCCACATCACTCACTGCTAGGGCTGGGTCCCACATCACTCACTGCTAGGGCTGGGTCCCTCATCACTCACTGCTAGGGCTGGGTCCCTCATCACTCACTGCTAGGGCTGGGTCCCACATCACTCACTGCTAGGGCTGGGTCCCACATCACTCACTGCTAGGGCTGGGTCCCACATCACTCACTGCTAGGGCTGGGTCCCTCATCACTCACTGCTAGGGCTGGGTCCCTCATCACTCACTGCTAGGGCTAGGTCCCACATCACTCACTGCTAGGGCTGGGTCCCTCATCACTCACTGCTAGGGCTGGGTCCCTCATCACTCACTGCTAGGGCTGGGTCCCTCATCACTCACTGCTAGGGCTGGGTCC
>JABUOV010000051.1:32500-42500 GCA_025617405.1 Perca schrenkii
GTATTAGGGGACCACTAAGGTCTATATAAAAGAGACTTCAGATACAGTATTAGGGGGACCACTAAGGTCTATATAAAAGAGACTTCAGATACAGTATTAGGGGACCACTAAGGTCTATATAAAAGAGACTTCAGATACAGTATTAGGGGGACCACTAAGGTCTATATAAAAGAGACTTCAGATACAGTATTAGGGGGACCACTAAGGTCTATATAAAAGAGACTTCAGATACAGTATTAGGGGGACCACTAAGGTCTATATAAAAGAGACTTCAGATACAGTATTAGGGGACCACTAAGGTCTATATAAAAGAGACTTCAGATACAGTATTAGGGGACCACTAAGGTCTATATAAAAGAGACTTCAGATACAGTATTAGGGGACCACTAAGGTCTATATAAAAGAGACTTCAGATACAGTATTAGGGGGACCACTAAGGTCTATATAAAAGAGACTTCAGATACAGTATTAGGGGGACCACTAAGGTCTATATAAAAGAGACTTCAGATACAGTATTAGGGGACCACTAAGGTCTATATAAAAGAGACTTCAGATACAGTATTAGGGGGACCACTAAGGTCTATATAAAAGAGACTTCAGATACAGTATTAGGGGACCACTAAGGTCTATATAAAAGAGACTTCAGATACAGTATTAGGGGGACCACTAAGGTCTATATAAAAGAGACTTCAGATACAGTATTAGAGGGACCACTAAGGTCTATATAAAAGAGACTTCAGATACAGTATTAGAGGGACCACTAAGGTCTATATAAAAGAGACTTCAGATACAGTATTAGAGGACCACTAAGGTCTATATAAAAAGAGACTTCAGATACAGTATTAGGGGACCACTAAGGTCTATATAAAAGAGACTTCAGATACAGTATTAGAGGGACCACTAAGGTCTATATAAAAGCACCATAAGAGCACCATGTCATGGGACCTTTAACTGCCGTCTCATCTCCTTCCACTCGACCCTAAAACAAGGAAGTGCTCTCCTCCCATTGGTGCACACCGGGACACACACAACTCCTCAGTCTAAGGACTAGATCAGCTGATGCGACTGGTGATGACATCCAAGTTGTCACAAGATGCCGGGCTCCAAATTAACTTTTTGTTCGTTTACGTTTCACTTGTCCATGCACAGAAGTCACTTCTGCTTCTGGGTCAAAACTTAGCATTTTATAATAAAAAAAATTGTGTTTTGCTAATGCAGAATTCGAACAAAACCGTTGAAAGCATCCAAACACTATCAGCATTAATAAAATTCAGTTGAAACGGTAGAAACAAACGTGTGTCTCAGAATAGATTTACCCTTCAACAACAAAAAAGGTAGCCTCGTGAGACAGCCCTGATCTCGCGAGCTCCAGTTTTCCACTGCGCAGATCAGTCTGGCATCTTGAGAGAGAGGAAAATTTGGAGCCGTTAGCCAAAGCAACCGCACCAATCAGCGTTGGTTTTGAGGCGAAGTTAGGTGATGATAGACATAGATGGTTTGATCCAATCAGCTAACCAGTATTTTTCCAGGCAGCGCTCCGAACCTGAAATGGGGCCTTTTATTCTTTTATTCCTAAATTCTCGTTACACAAACGGCAAATATCCTTTACCGACATGTTGCTTGCTTGCTGTGAGCTAACGAGCTATGCTTTGCTCTGCAGCAGCAGGGCGCGGCTTGTGGTTGTATTTTCATACACTTCGTGGATCTGATTGGTTGATTTGGCCTGTCTATCACCAACGCAGGTGATAGACAGATGCTTCATCCAATCAGCTAACCAGTATTTTCACCCCCTTTCCAAAGAAAGTTCTCCAACGGAAAGTTCCCAGATGGAAATGCTGAGCAAATGCTGAGCGATCCATCTGGCGGAGTCAGTTACAAAAAAAAGGACAAAAGAATCCACTTGTCCCAGACAGGCTGAGAATGTCGAGCCCTGAGACGATTGAACTAACTATCAGATCTCCTTGTTGACTTTCTTTCTGTTTTCATGCATCACTAACGTGTATTATTGTGTGTTTGCTGTGAATATAATTTAATTCTAATAAGCCAAACCTCGTGTCCCAGTGTGAGATGTTTTCTCTCTCGTCTGCAGCTACAGCTTCGTGTTGTCGACCTTCGGCTTCACAGCAGTGGCGTTTGTGACCGGCTCGCTGGCTCTCTGGGCGCCAACGTTCCTCTTCAGAGCCGCTGTCTTCAACGGGGAGAGGGCTCCCTGCGTGGAGGGAAACTGTGCCGCCTCAGACAGGTAACAGACACACAGGTAACAGACGGACAGGTAACAGACAGACAGGTAACAGACAGACAGACAGGTAACTAACAGAGAGGTGCTGCTGTCTTCAACGGGAGAGGGCTCCCTGCGTGGAGGGAAACTGTGCCGCCTCAGACAGGTAACAGACACACAGGTAACAGACAGGTAACCAACAGACACACAGGTAACAGACACACAGGGAACAGACAGGTAACCAACAGACACACAGGTAACAGACACACAGGAAACAGACAGGTAAACCAACATGACACACAGGTAACAGACACACAGGTAACAGACAGGTAACTGACACACAGGTAACAGACAGGTAACCAACAGACACACAGGTAACAGACACACAGGTAACAGACAGGTTACCAACAGACACACAGGTAACAGACACACAGGTAACAGACAGGTAACAGACACACAGGACAGACAGGTAACCAACAGACACACAGGTAACAGACACACAGGTAACAGACAGGTAACTAGCAGCACACAGGTAACATAAGACAGGTACACAGACAATAGGGTAACAGACACACAGGTAACAGACAGGTAACCAACAGACAACAGGTAACAGACACACAGGTAACAGACAGGCAACAGACAGGTAACAGTCACACAGGGTAACAGACACACAGGTAACAGACAGGTAACCAACAGACACACAGGTAACAGACACACAGGTAACAGACAGGTAACCAACAGACACACAGGTAACAGACACACAGGTAACAGACAGGTAACGAGACAGGCACAGTCAGACCGGTAACAGACACACAGGTAACAGACAGGTAACCAACAGACACACAGGTAACAGACACACAGGTAACAGACAGGTAACCAACAGACACACAGGTAACAGACACATAGGTAACAGACACACAGGTAACAGACTCGGTAACAGACACGCAGATAACAGACACACAGGTAACAGACAGGTAACCAACAGACACACAGGTAACAGACACACAGGTAACAGACACACAGGTAACAGACAGGTAACAGACCGGTAACAGACACACAGGTAAGCGACACTGGGACTGAGAGGAGAAGGTCTGCTGGACCACCATGGGACTTAATTTTGTAAAACTACGCCAGTGTTTGAATGTACGCATGTTTACATCAGACGCGCAGTAGGCTCCGTGTGACATTGTGTAGTGTAATGGGGACTCTTACTGGTTATCAAATGAGTCACCGATATGGGTCTAGTCAGGACACGGATATTCTTTGAAAGGTTTTAATACATACTTTCAAATACAGATGCACAGGCACTATATCTTAGACACTTTACATGGGTAGGTGTGGTTCTAAAGGAAACAGAAATAAACATCAACACAATTGAGGCTAATAACTCCCTAGTTACTTAAATATACAGGGCTCACATGTCCTGAAAAATAAACTACAATAAGAATACCAAAAAAGCAATAAAATGGAGATAAAGGGTTTCACCTACTGTAAACTCAATAATAATCCAATCCAATCCACTTCATTTATATAGCACAATTGAAACAAACAACAAGGTTACCAAAGTGCTTTACACAGATAAACATATAAAACAAAAGGAACAACAAAATAAATAAAATAACACTAACAATGACAGCGACAACGAAGACCACAGCAGCTCTCACGGTGAATCAAAAAGCCAGGGAATAAAAAATATGTTTTTAAACGAGATTTAAAGGTGTGGAGGGTGGGCGACCTTTAATGTGTGGTGGTAAGTCATTCCACAGTTTGGGAGCAACTGCTGAAAAAGAGCGTTGGCCTCTGGTCTTCAGTCTGGTCCTGGGCCTGCTCAGCTGATCCCCCCAGACCTCAGTGACCTGACGGGGTATTAATGTGCAGGAGCTCAGAAATGGACTGAGATGCCAACCCATTTAGTGACCCTAAAAAACAAACCATAAAATCTTGAAATGTATTCTAAAATGTATTTAAATGAGCCAATGGAGTGAGGCCAAAATTTGAGTAATGTGTTTCTGTGTTCCTGTTAGCAGACGCAGCGGCTGCATTTTTGGACTAACTGTAGGCGTGAAAGGGAAGTTTGGTTCACGCCAATGTAAAGTGCATTGCAGTAGTCCAAACGGGTCGAAATAAAAGCAAGAATCACTTGTTCAAAAATGTTAAAAGATAACACAGGTTTAATTTTAGCTAAAAGCCTCAGTTGATTTAACCACCATGTTTATCTGCTTGTCAAGCTTAAATTCACTGTCAACAACTGGCTTTACATATTGCTGCAGGGAACCAAGGTGTACGGGAGTGGAGTCACAAACCCGGCTGGGTCCAAACATGACAGCTCAGTTTTTTCTTCGTTTAAATTCAATAAAATAATAAAATTGCTAATATCAACTTATCTATATAATATAATATAATTGTAACTTACTTGTGGTCACTGAGGCACACGAACACCACCTGAAGCTTAACTCCACTGACAGCCCTGTGCTAGCCAGAGCATGTCCACACTGACGCTGTGTTCCTCCTCTGACAGTTTGATTTTCGGGGCCATCACCGTGGTTACGGGCCTGCTGGGCGTGACCAGCGGCGTGCTGATCAGTCGGCAGCTGAGGACCAGGACGCCCCCTGAGCCGGCCCGCTGGTCCAGTGCCTCCGGGCTGCTCCTCTCGGCTCCCTTCCTCTACCTGGCCATCGTCTGCGCCCAGGCCAGCACCAGCGCCCACATACGTAAGACTGTCTGTGTGTGTGTGTGTGTGTGTGTGTGTGTGTGTGTGTGTGTGTGTGTGTGTGTGTGTGTGTGTGTCTGTGTGTGTGTCGTCTGTGTGTGTGTGTGTGTGTGTGTGTGTGTGTGTGTGTGTGTGTGTGTGTGTACTCTGTGTGTTTCTATGTGTGTGTGTGCTGTGTGTGCTGTGTGTGTGTGTGTGTGTGTGTGCATGTCTGTGTGTCTGTGTTTCTATGTGTGTGTGTGCTCCTGTGTGTTTCTGTGTGTGTGTTTTTGTGTGTTTCTGTGTGTTTCTATGTGTGTCTGTGTGTTTCTGTGTGTTCGTGTGTGTGTGTGTATATGTCTCTGTGTGTTTCTATGTGTGTGTGTGTGTGTGTGTGTGTTTTTGTGTGTTTCTGTGTGTGGGTTTCTATGTGTGTGTGTTTCTGTGTGTTTCTGTGTGTGTGTTTTTGTGTGTTTCTGTGTGTTTCTGTGTGTATGTTTTAGAGCTGGTCGATTTGTTTCCCTAAAAAATCTGCGATTTTATTTTATAAAAAACTTGATTTACGATTCGATTTCCCCCCTCCTCCCCCCTTCCATTTAAAACAAAACTGTGAACTGTAAATATATTTTAAAAATATATATTTATTGTATTTAATTAAAGTGCATCAACATAAACAAAATTGCAAAGGCAAACCCTTTCTCTAACAGAAAAGTCACTGTGCAGTGTGCAACAAAGATTGTTAAACATCCAAATTATTTATACTGGGATTTATACTTTGGATTAAAAAATTGATTTTTTGAAAATATGAATCGATTTGACCCTACCAACCTCGATTTTTAAATCAAATCGATTTATTTCCCAGCCAGTAGTGTGTGATGTCTGTTTCTCTGTGTGTGTGTGTGTGTTTCTGTGTGTGTGTGTGTGTGTGTGTGTGTGTGTGTGTGTGTGTGTGTGTGTGTGTGTGTGTGTGTGTGTGTGTGTGTGTGTGTGTGTGTGTGTGTGTGTGTGTGTGTGTGTGTGTGTGTGTCTCTGTGTGTTTTCTGTGTGTGTGTGTGTGTGTGTGTGTAAGTGTGTGTGTGTGTGTGTGTGTGTCTCTGTGTGTTTCTGTGTGTGTGTCTCTGTGTGTTTCATGTGTGTGTGTGTGTGTGTGTGTGTGTGTGTTTCTGTGTGTTTCAGTGTGTGTGTTTCTATGTGTGTGTGTTTCTGTGTGTTTCTGTGTGTGTGTTTTTGTGTGTTTCTGTGTGTTTCTATGTGTGTGTGTGTTTCTATGTGTGTGTGTGTGTGTATGTGTCTCTGTGTGTTTCGTGTGTGTGTGTGTGTGTGTGTTTTTGTGTGTTTCTGTGTGTGTGTTTCTATGTGTGTGTGTTTCTGTGTGTTTCTGTGTGTGTGTTTTTGTGTGTTTCTGTGTGTTTCTGTGTGTATGTTTTAGAGCTGGTCGATTTGTTTCCCTAAAAAAATCTGCGATTTTATTTTATAAAAAACTTGATTTACGATTCGATTTCCCCCCCCCCCCTCCTCCCCCCTTCCATTTAAAACAAAACTGTGAACTGTAAATATATTTTAAAAATATATATTTATTGTATTTAATTAAAGTGCATCAACATAAACAAAATTGCAAAGGCAAACCCTTTCTCTAACAGAAAAGTCACTGTGCAGTGTGCAACAAAGATTGTTAAACATCCAAATTATTTATACTGGATTTATACTTTGGATTAAAAAAATTGATTTTTGAAAATATGAATCGATTTGACCTACCAACTCGATTTTTAAATCAAATCGATTTATTTCCCAGCCATAGTGTGTGTGCGTGTCTGTTTCTCTGTGTTTGTGTGTGTGTTTCTGTGTGTGTGTGTGTGTGTGTGTGTGTGTGTGTGTGTGTGTGTGTGTGTGTGTGTGTGTGTGTGTGTGTGTGTTTGTGTGTGTGCGTGTCTGTTTCTGTGTGTGTGTGTGTGTGTGTGTGTGTGTGTGTGTGTCTGTTTCTCTGTGTGTGTGTGTGTTTCTGTGTGTGTGTGTGTGTGTGTCTCTGTAGTCTCCGTGTGTGTGTGTGTGTGTGTCAGGCTCTCTCTGTGTGTGTGTGTGTGTGTGTGTGTGTGTGTGTGTGTGTGTCTCTGAAATGTGTGTGTGTGTGTGTGTGTGTGTGTGTTCAGGCTCTCTGTGTATATCTTTTATGTATATTAATGCCTTTTATGTGTTTTATACGTGCTGCATGCCCAATCACTCTTTAGTTACAGAAATAAAGTGGAAGTTAAGACCAATGGTTGATCTGAATCTGCATATTAAATATATATATATATATATATATATATATATATATATATATATATAAATAATATATTTAATATAAATTTGAACGGTGTCTCTGTCTGTCCCTCAGGCTTTTCATCTTCCTGAAAACACCTTCCTGTCCATGAACTGGGCCATCGTGGCTGACATGCTGCTGGTGAGAAGAACTTTACACATTGATGCATTAAGTCGATATTTTAGGGATCATTTTATGTTATTAATAGCCATGTTTTGCCATGTGTCATCTGCGTAGAAAGCGACTCTCTGTACTTCTGTTTTAACTTGAGGCTTGTTTTGTTTCTGGAGTCTCTGAACATCTCTCTGTTAAACGTGTTCTCTGTGTCTGTTCGTCAGTACGTGGTCGTTCCAAAGCGGCGCTCCACAGCTGAAGCTCTGCAGATTAGTCATCAGTCATCTCCTGGGAGGCGCTGGGAGTCCATACATATACAGTATTAGGGGACCACTAAGGCCTATATAAAAGAGACTTATAGATACAGTATTAGAGGACCACTAAGGTCTATATTAAAGAGACTTATAGATACAGTATTAGAGGACCACTAAGGTCTATATAAAAGAGACTTATAGATACAGTATTAGAGGACCACTAAGGTCTATATAAAAGACACTTATAGATACAGTATTAGAGGACCACTAAGGTCTATATAAAAGCACCATAAGAGCACCATGTCATGGGACCTTTAACTGCCGTCTATCTCCTTCCACTCGACCCTAAAACAAGGAAGTGCTCTCCTCCCATTGGTGCACACCGGGACACAATAACTCCTCAGTCTAAGGACTAGATCAGCTGATGCGACTGGTGATGACATCCAAGTTGTCACAAGATGCCGGGCTCCAAATTAACTTTTTGTTCGTTTACGTTTCACTTGTCCATGCACAGAAGTCACTTCTGCTTCTGGGTCAAAACTTAGCATTTTATAATAAAAAAAAATTGTGTTTTGCTAATGCAGAATTCGAACAAAACCGTTGAAAGCATCCAAACACTATCAGCATTAATAAAATTCAGTTGAAACGGTAGAAACAAACGTGTGTCTCAAGAATAGATTTACCCTTCAACAACAAAAAAGGTAGCCTCGTGAGACCGTCCTGATCTCGCGAGCTCCAGTTTTCCACTCGCAGATCAGTCTGGCATCTTGAGAGAGAGAAAATTTGGAGCCGTTAGCCAAGCAACCGCACCAATCAGCGTTGGTTTTGAGGCGGGTTAGGTGATGATAGACAGATGGTTTATCCAATCAGCTAACCAGTATTTTCAGGCAGCGTTCCGGGAACCTGAAATGGGGCCTTTTATTCTTTTATTCCTAAATTCTCGTTACACAAACGGCAAATATCCTTTACCGACATGTTGCTTGCTTGCTGAGCTAATGAGCTATGCTTTGCCTGCAGCAGCAGGGGCGGGCTTGTGGTTGTATTTTCATACACTTCGTGGATCTGATTGGTTGATTTGGCCTGTCTATCACCAACATAGGTGATAGACAGATGCGTCATCCAATCAGCTAACCAGTATTTTCACCCCTTTCCAAAAGTTCTCCAACGGAAAGTTCCCAGATGGAAATGCTGAGCAAATGCGAAGCGATCCATCTGGCGGAGTCAGGTTACAACAAAAAGGACAAAGAATCCACTTGTCCCAGACAGGCTGAGAATGTCGAGCCCTGAGACGATTGAACTAACTATCAGATCTCCTTGTTGACTTTCTTTCTGTTTTCATGCATCACTAACGTGTATTATTGTGTGTTTGCTGTGAATATAATTTAATTCTAATAAGCCAAACCTCGTGTCCCAGTGTGAGATGTTTTCTCTCTCGTCTGCAGCTACAGCTTCGTGTTGTCGACCTTCGGCTTCACAGCAGTGGCGTTTGTGACCGGCTCGCTGGCTCTCTGGGCGCCAACGTTCCTCTTCAGAGCCGCTGTCTTCAACGGGGAGAGGGCTCCCTGCGTGGAGGGAAACTGTGCCGCCTCAGACAGGTAACAGACACACAGGTAACAGACGGACAGGTAACAGACAGACAGGTAACAGACAGACAGACAGGTAACTAACAGAGAGGTGCTGCTGTCTTCAACGGGGAGAGGGCTCCCTGCGTGGAGGGAAACTGTGCCGCCTCAGACAGGTAACAGACACACAGGTAACAGACAGGTAACCAACAGACACACAGGTAACAGACACACAGGGAACAGACAGGTAACCAACAGACACACAGGTAACAGACACACAGGAAACAGACAGGTAACCAACAGACACACAGGTAACAGACACACAGGTAACAGACAGGTAACTGACACACAGGTAACAGACAGGTAACCAACAGACACACAGGTAACAGACACACAGGTAACAGACAGGTTACCAACAGACACACAGGTAACAGACACACAGGTAACAGACAGGTAACAGACACACAGGTAACAGACAGGTAACCAACAGACACACAGGTAACAGACACACAGGTAACAGACAGGTAACCAACAGACACACAGGTAACAGACACACAGGTAACAGACAGGTAACAGACACACAGGTAACAGACAGGTAACCAACAGACACACAGGTAACAGACACACAGGTAACAGACAGGTAACAGACAGGTAACAGTCACACAGGTAACAGACACACAGGTAACAGACAGGTAACCAACAGACACACAGGTAACAGACACACAGGTAACAGACAGGTAACCAACAGACACACAGGTAACAGACACACAGGTAACAGACAGGTAACAGACAGGTAACAGTCACACAGGTAACAGACACACAGGTAACAGACAGGTAACCAACAGACACACAGGTAACAGACA
>JABUOV010000051.1:50000-100000 GCA_025617405.1 Perca schrenkii
AGGGAACAACCTTTACTGTGTCTGTCTGAGTGTGAACATGTTAGGGAACAACCTTTACTGTGTCTGTCTGAGTGTGAACATGTTAGGGAACAACCTTTGCTGTGTCTGTCTGAGTGTGAACATGTTAGGAAACAACCTTTACTGTGTCTGAGTGTGAACATGTTAGGGAACAACCTTTACTGTGTCTGTCTGAGTGTGAACATGTTAGGGAACAACCTTTACTGTGTCTGTCTGAGTGTGAACATGTTAGGGAACAACCTTTACTGTGTCTGTCTGAGTGTGAACATGTTAGGGAACAACCTTTACTGTGTCTGTCTGAGTGTGAACATGTTAGGGAACAACCTTTACTGTGTCTGTCTGAGTGTGAACATGTTAGGGAACAACCTTTACTGTGTCTGTCTGAGTGTGAACATGTTAGGGAACAACCTTTACTGTGTCTGTCTGAGTGTGAACATGTTAGGGAACAACCTTTACTGTGTCTGTCTGAGTGTGAACATGTTAGGGAACAACCTTTACTGTGTCTGTCTGAGTGTGAACATGTTAGGGAACAACCTTTACTGTGTCTGTCTGAGTGTGAACATGTTAGGGAACAACCTTTACTGTGTCTGTCTGAGTGTGAACATGTTAGGGAACAACCTTTGCTGTGTCTGTCTGAGTGTGAACATGTTAGGGAACAACCTTTACTGTGTCTGTCTGAGTGTGAACATGTTAGGGAACAACCTTTGCTGTGTCTGTCTGAGTGTGAACATGTTAGGGGAACAACCTTTTACTGTCTGTCTGAGTGTGAACATGTTAGGGAACAACCTTTGCTGTGTCTGTCTGAGTGTGAACATGTTAGGGAACAACCTTTACTGTGTCTGTCTGAGTGTGAACATGTTAGGGAACAACCTTTACTGTGTCTGTCTGAGTGTGAACATGTTAGGGAACAACCTTTACTGTGTCTGTCTGAGTGTGAACATGTTAGGGAACAACCTTTACTGTGTCTGTCTGAGTGTGAACATGTTAGGGAACAACCTTTACTGTGTCTGTCTGAGTGTGAACATGTTAGGGAACAACCTTTACTGTGTCTGTCTGAGTGTAAATATGTTAGGGAACAACCTTTGCTGTGTCTGTCTGAGTGTGAACATGTTAGGGAACAACCTTTGCTGTGTCTGTCTGAGTGTGAACATGTTAGGGAACAACCTTTACTGTGTCTGTCTGAGTGTGAACATGTTAGGGAACAACCTTTGCTGTGTCTGAGTGTGAACATGTTAAGGAACAACCTTTGCTGTGTCTGTCTGAGTGTGAACATGTTAGGGAACAACCTTTACTGTGTCTGTCTGAGTGTGAACATGTTAGGGAACAACCTTTTCTGTGTTTGAGTGTGAACATGTTAAGGAACAACCTTTGCTGTGTCTGTCTGAGTGTGAACGTTTTTGGTGTCTCAGGTTTCGGACTCTCTGAGGAAGACTGACTCGTTCCTGTGGCAGTTCCGCTCTCTGCAGCTCTCTCTGCTGCTCTGCTCCTTCGTGGCTGTGATTGGTGGAGGCTTCTTCCTCGCCACTGCCCTCTTCATCGAAAGGGATCGCCAACGGGCAGAGAACCACGCCTCCACAGGTCAGATAACATAAGATAAGCTAAGATAACCTAGGATATGGATAGGATAAGATAATATGAGATAAACTAAGATAACCTAGGATATAGATAGGATAATATGAGATAAGCTAAGATAACCTAGGATAAGGATAGGATAAGATAATATGAGATAAACTAAGATAAGGATAGGATAAGATAATATAAGATAAGCTAAGATAACCTAGGATATGGATAGGATAAGATAATATAAGATAAACTAAGATAACCTAGGATAAGGATAGGATAAGATAATATGAGATAAACTAAGATAACCTAGGATAAGGATAGGATAAGATAATATAAGATAAGATAAGGATAGGATAAGATAATATAAGATAAGCTAAGATAAGGATAGGATAAGATAATATAAGATAAGCTAAGATAACCTAGGATAAGGATAGGATAAGATAATATGAGATAAACTAAGATAACCTAGGATAAGGATAGGATAAGATAATATAAGATAAGATAAGGATAGGATAAGATAATATAAGATAAGCTAAGATAAGGATAGGATAAGATAATATAAGATAAGCTAAGATAACCTAGGATAAGGATAGGATAAGATAATATGAGATAAACTAAGATAACCTAGGATAAGGATAGGATAAGATAATATAAGATAAGATAAGATAAGGATAGGATAAGATAATATAAGATAAGCTAAGATAAGGATAGGATAAGATAATATAAGATAAGATAAGATAAGGATAGGATAAGATAATATAAGATAAGCTAAGATAAGGATAGGATAAGATAATATAAGATAAGCTAAGATAACCTAGGATAAGGATAGGATAAGATAATATGAGATAAGCTAAGATAAGGATAGGATAAGATAATATGAGATAAGCTAAGATAACCTAGGATAAGATAATATAAGATAAGATAAGGATAGGATAAGATAATATAAGATAAGCTAAGATAAGGATAGGATAAGATAATATAAGATAAGCTAAGATAACCTAGGATAAGGATAGGATAAGATAATATGAGATAAGCTAAGATAAGGATAGGATAAGATAATATGAGATAAGCTAAGATAACCTAGGATAAGGATAGGATAAGATAATATGAGATAAGCTAAGATAACCTAGGATAAGGATAGGATAAGATAATATAAGATAAGATAAGATAAGGATAGGATAAGATAATATAAGATAAGCTAAGATAAGGATAGGATAAGATAATATAAGATAAGATAAGATAAGGATAGGATAAGATAATATAAGATAAGCTAAGATAACCTAGGATAAGGATAGGATAAGATAATATAAGATAAACTAAGATAACCTAGGATAAGGATAGGATAAGATAATATGAGATAAGATAAGGATAGGATAAGATAAGCTAAGATAACCTAGGATAAGGATAGGATAAGATAATATGAGATAAGCTAAGATAACCTAGGATAAGGATAGGATAAGATAAGATAAGATAAGATAAGATAAGGATAGGATAAGATAATATAAGATAAGCTAAGATAAGGATAGGATAAGATAATATAAGATAAGCTAAGATAACCTAGGATAAGGATAGGATAAGATAATATGAGATAAGCTAAGATAAGGATAGGATAAGATAATATGAGATAAGCTAAGATAACCTAGGATAAGATAATATAAGATAAGATAAGGATAGGATAAGATAATATAAGATAAGCTAAGATAAGGATAGGATAAGATAATATAAGATAAGCTAAGATAACCTAGGATAAGGATAGGATAAGATAATATGAGATAAGCTAAGATAAGGATAGGATAAGATAATATGAGATAAGCTAAGATAACCTAGGATAAGGATAGGATAAGATAATATGAGATAAGCTAAGATAACCTAGGATAAGGATAGGATAAGATAATATAAGATAAGATAAGGATAGGATAAGATAATATAAGATAAGCTAAGATAAGGATAGGATAAGATAATATAAGATAAGATAAGATAAGGATAGGATAAGATAATATAAGATAAGCTAAGATAACCTAGGATAAGGATAGGATAAGATAATATAAGATAAACTAAGATAACCTAGGATAAGGATAGGATAAGATAATATGAGATAAGATAAGGATAGGATAAGATAAGCTAAGATAACCTAGGATAAGGATAGGATAAGATAATATGAGATAAGCTAAGATAACCTAGGATAAGGATAGGATAAGATAAGATAAGATAAGATAAGGATAGGATAAGATAATATAAGATAAGCTAAGATAAGGATAGGATAAGATAATATAAGATAAGCTAAGATAACCTAGGATAAGGATAGGATAAGATAATATGAGATAAACTAAGATAAGAATAGGATAAGGATAGGATAAGATAATATAAGATAAGATAAGATAAGGATAGGATAAGATAATATGAGATAAGCTAAGATAACCTAGGATAAGGATAGGATAAGATAATATAAGATAAGATAAGATAAGGATAGTATAATATGAGATAAGCTAAGATAACCTAGGATAAGGATAGGATAAGATAATATGAGATAAGCTAAGATAACCTAGGATAAGGATAGGATAGGATAAGATAACATAAGATAACCTAGGATAAGGATAGGATAGGATAAGATAATATGAGATAACCTAGGATAAGGATAGGATAGGATAATATGAGATAAGCTAAGCTAAGATAGGATAATATAAGATAGGATAGGCTAGGATAGATTTACAGTATCTTGTTGTGCAGCACAATGAATAACAGAAATACACATTTAATATAAAAAGGGTTAGTTTAAAATCTCAATAATATCGTATTGTGACCTAAGTATGGTGATGATATGGTAGGGCTGGGCGATATGGAGAAAATCAAATATCACGATATTCTTGACCAAATACCTCGATGTCGATATGGCGACAATATTGTGGGATTGACAATTGATGCTTCAACTAAATATTATTTACACAATGAGATTTTTGATGAATAATCATCAGAAATGTCGATTTAATGACAAAGTGTGTAAAGGCAAATTATAGAACAGTTAGAACAGTCTGTTGAGTTCAGAAAATGTCTTAATTTGACTCTAATGCAGCCTTCAAAACCAGGAAAAGACACTTAATATATTACAATTTTACGATATCCAAAATCTAGGACGATATCTAGTCTCATATTACGATATCGATATATCTATATTGCCCAGCCCTATGACATGGTATCGTGACATAAGTATGGAGACGATATGGTATCGTCACTGTTTTTTATCTTTTTTATCAAACCGCAGTTTTTGCAAGTTCCCACAATTTCATTGCGTTTTTTAAAGGTCCCGTGGAATGAAAATTTCACTTTGAGTTTTTTTTAACATTAATATGATAAGGTCTATATAAAAGAGACTTCAGATACAGTATTAGGGAACACTAAGGTCTATATAAAAGAGACTTCAGATACAGTATTAGAGGACCACTAAGATCTATATAAAAGAGACTTCAGATACAGTATTAGGGGACCACTAAGGTCTATATAAAAGAGACTTCAGATACAGTATTAGGGGACCACTAAGGTCTATATAAAAGAGACTTCAGATACAGTATTAGAGGACCACTAAGGTCTATATAAAAGAGACTTCAGATACAGTATTAGGGGACCACTAAGGTCTATATAAAAGAGACTTCAGATACAGTATTAGGGGACCACTAAGGTCTATATAAAAGAGACTTCAGATACAGTATTAGGGGACCACTAAGGTCTATATAAAAGAGACTTCAGATACAGTATTAGGGGACCACTAAGGTTTATATAAAAGAGACTTCAGATACAGTATTAGGGGACCACTAAGGTCTATATAAAAGAGACTTCAGATACAGTATTAGGGGACCACTAAGGTCTATATAAAAGAGACTTCAGATACAGTATTAGAGGACCACTAAGGTCTATATAAAAGAGACTTCAGATACAGTATTAGGGGACCACTAAGGTCTATATAAAAGAGACTTCAGATACAGTATTAGGGGACCACTAAGGTCTATATAAAGAGACTTCAGATACAGTATTAGGGGACCACTAAGGTCTATATAAAAGACTTCAGATACAGTATTAGAGGACCACTAAGGCCTATATAAAAGAGACTTCAGATACAGTATTAGAGGACCACTAAGGTCTATATAAAAGAGACTTCAGATACAGTATTAGGAGACCACTAAGGTCTATATAAAAGAGACTTCAGATACAGTATTAGGGGACCACTAAGGTCTATATAAAAGAGACTTCAGATACAGTATTAGGGGACCACTAAGGTCTATATAAAGAGACTTCAGATACAGTATTAGAGGACCACTAAGGCCTATATAAAAGAGACTTCAGATACAGTATTAGAGGACCACTAAGGTCTATATAAAAGAGACTTCAGATACAGTATTAGGAGACCACTAAGGTCTATATAAAAGACTTCAGATACAGTATTAGAGGACCACTAAGGTCTATATAAAAGAGACTTCAGATACAGTATTAGGGGACCACTAAGGTCTATATAAAAGACTTCAGATACAGTATTAGAGGACCACTAAGGCCTATATAAAAGAGACTTCAGATACAGTATTAGAGGACCACTAAGGTCTATATAAAAGAGACTTCAGATACAGTATTAGGGGACCACTAAGGTCTATATAAAAGCATCCAAAGAGCACCATGTCATGGGACCTTTAAGAAAACGTGCCGCATAATCAAGGATTTTTGCCCACAACAATCACAAAAAAACTCTGCATTTTTCTGGAAGGACTGGTTAGCTGTTGATGATGATGGTTATGGTTATGGTTATGATGATGGTTATGATGATGGTGATGGTTATGATGATGATGATGATGGTTATGATGGCGGGTTTTCCGCAGTGCAGCAGCAGAATAAATCACCGTTTCTTCTCTCCGTTAACAGAAGACGAGCCGATCGTTGTACCGAAGAGCGGCCGGTCCACCAGAGTCCCGGTGTCCAGCGTGCTCATCTGACGACCCACGCCCGTGGTTACCATATTTAACGTTTTTAAGGACTGTGACCACCGATTGGACTATCTGCCATGCAGAGAAGTTTATTTTTAAACTCTTGATATGATGCTTTTTTTTTATAATTTTACCGTGCCCGGGGACACGCCGCTGCCACCGTTTGTCTTGGGAGAAGTTGTTTTGGCCTTTTTTGTTTCCAGGAGTTTTTTGGAAAGTTTTCAGAGCGGACATGATGTGTTGAGGCTCGGCAGAGAAGCACCAGAAGCTGCCAAACCTGCCGACCTGATCATCTCCAAACTGGTGGACGTCTGTCTTACCTTCAGCGGGACTCTGAGGCGGCTGATCTGGGACCAGCCAGAGATCCAGAGACCAAACGATTCCTATCTACTGTAACCACAACCAAAACACAGGCTGCTTTGTCCTCCCAGAGTTATTTTATATACAGGAGAAGCTTTATTAATCAGTTTATAACCCTCGTTTGACAGTTTTAATTGTAACACTGATATTCTTAAAGTCATCCATGAAGCAGAAGACGATGATCCAATAGGTCATCTGTTGATCTTTTACAACCATCGCGGCTGTTTTAAATCCTGTTTCTGTAGTTTGAAATGTTCCCGGTGTAAAGGCCCTGACCCACCAACCCGATAATCGGCCGTCTTCAGAGGTGTTGTTAAAGTGATGGTTCAGAGTAATGTCACCCTAGGGTCCTTTTGCACCATGACCTCGAGCCAAACACCCCCCAGGAGGCTTTTTTTCACCTGGGTTGAACATTGGGAGAGTTAGCATTATCAGCTGGTTAGCTTAGTGCAGGCGCTAATGGATCCAAAGTGTCTCTTAACATTACCCCACTAATAATGCCTGAAATCATACCAAACGTCTACACTAGTACAAATAGGTTAAGTACTCATAAAACGATGGATTGGAAAGTTTGTAAGTACACCAGGAGTTGATGTAAATAACACTTGCCTGCTGGCTTCTGCTCTCTGTTGTTGTTGTTGTTGCTGCAGTTAGACGAGTGCTTAGGGACGTCTACAGATTACAACACCGAAAAGAGATACAAAAATATTTATTTAGTTAATGATTAAATAAGGTAATGTCTCCAAACTTACCTCAATTATAATTTCTCTCCTGCTAGTTATACTACAGCACTTTTAAAAAATAAGTTAAATTAATAAATATTTTTGTTGCATCTCTTTTCGGTAGACGGTCCCTAAGCACTCGTCTAACTGCAGCAACAACAACAACAACAGCAGAGAGCAGAAGCCAGCAGGCAAGTGTTATTTACATAAACTTCTGGTGTACTTACAAACTTTCCAATCCATCGTTTTATGAGTGCATAACCTATTTGTACTAGTGTAGACGTTTGGTATCATTTTGGGCATTATTAGTGGGGTTAACTTACAAAATACACAGTTGGATCCATTAGCCCCTGCGCTAAGCTATTCAGCTGCTAACGCTACTCTACGCTAACTCTCCCAATGTTCGACCCAGGTGAAAAAAGCTTCTGGGGGGGTGTTTGGCTCGAGGTCATGGTGCAAAGGACCCTAGGGTGACATTACTCCGAACCATCACTTTAAGGCGCTGACACACCGAGCCGATAATCAGCCGTCTGACAGTCTGGTGAGGTCGGTGACTCGAGTCGGTTCGTTGTATTCTGAGCTGTCGTCGGTCTGGGGGCCGTTGGCTTTAATTTGGGCCGATCTGACTTTCCTGGGTCGGAGGGCGGGCAGTCAGACTCAGTGACCCATCTAATTGGTCGAGAGCTAACCAGGAAATGGCGAGCAGAATGAGCGTGACTAGAGTCTCTCAAAATCTGATGAAAATCTTTTAAACTGACTTTTGTTGATCTGAAATGAAGACAGATTAGGAACTGCATAGACACACACACACACACACACACACACACACACACACACACACACACACACACACACACACACACACAGACAGAGAGACACACACACACTCACACACACACACACACAGACAGAAAGACACACACACACACACACACACACACACACACACACACACACAGACACACACAGACAGACAGACGGACACACACACACACACACACACACACATACAGACAGACACACACACACACACACACACACACAGACACACTCACACAGACACACACAGACACACAGAGACACACAGACAGACAGACGGACACACACACACACACATACAGACACACACACACACACACAGTCACACAGACACACACACACACAGTCACACACACACACACACACAGACAGACAGACGGACACACAGACAGACAGACAGACACACACACAGCCTATGTCTCTCTTCAGATGTTTCCAGAAACACTATTTTAGTCCAATATGAGATCAGATTCTGAACGAGACGCCATGATGGTCAGGGAGCAGCCAGACCCATGTGACACGTTCGTCCAATCAGCTGCCGGTTTTCATTTTTTGGGCGACAACACAGATTAGCTCCGCCTGTTGCTAGGGAGACGTATTAGGTCTCGTCTCTTCGGTGTTCTGAGGAACTTTCTGGACCGACTCGGGGACACTGATCAGCTGACTGGCTCTACTGCTGTCTGGTTGGGGGTCAGAGCCTTTAAAGGGAGTTCTGTTTCCAAGAGCCGGGACGTTTCATTTAGCCGGGACGTTTCATTTAGCCGGGACGTTTCATTTAGCCGGGACGTTTCATTTAGTTTTTCTTTGCGTCCGGTCGGAGCTCAGCGTGTTTCAGACAGCTTCACCAAATCAGCTGGCCCAGTGTGTCTCTGCAGGTCGAGCAGCACAACATACTGTTATTTAAAAAGGCAGAAAAACACTTTTGAGTGAATGTTAATAATCAAAGTTGTTTGTTAACCTGAAATTATTTTAGCAAATTTGTGTTTTGAGCTATTAAATAAGAATTAACTTTGTGTTGCTGTGTGTTTGCACTTTATGAAAACGTGTTAACAAGTAGATTAAATGGTATATTTTATATATATAGATATAGATAGAGACACACACACGCAGACACACAAAGGTGGAGCAGTATGTCCCTTACACACGCGCACACGCGCACACACACACACGCGCACACACACACACACACACACACACACACACACACACACACACACACACACACACACACACACACACACACACACACACACACACACACACACACACACACACACACACACACACACACACACACACACAGTTAGAGCAGTATGTCCTGTGTGTCTCTTACCAGCTAACGTATTTCTAGATGCAGCATGAATATGGAGCGTCTACCCCATTTCATGCAAACTCAAATGTTAAATTTCCAGCCAATAGGAATCCTTTGAGTTGATGGTGGAGGTAAATATTCATGAAAAAGGACAAGTTGGTGAACGGGCAACACAGATTTAGAGAATGGACAACTAAACACGTTACACACTGGACCTTTAAAGAAGACAACCGTGTTATACAAGGAAACATTACAGCAACTTTCTCTTTACAAAGCAACCCAAACAAGAACCCCACACTGATAAAATAACTCAATAAATACATAAATAATTAAATAGAAAGCTGCAGAATATTCTCTGTTCTCATAATCCGGTTGAAATTCATATTTGTTTAAGCTCTTTAAGATCCAATAATCAGTAAAGCTTCCGTCAAAAGAGAGACAAAAACAAATGAAACCGTCAAAGTTGTGTTGACATTTAAGGATTGATGACATCAACTCATGCATTCAGTAAAACATTACACACACAGACACACACACAGACAGATATACACACAGACACACTAACACAAACCGATACACACACGGGCAGACACACACCCCTATGTTAAATTCCCATAGAGGCAGGCAGATGTTTATTTTTAAAGGCCAGTTATTTCATGGATCAGGATACTATGCATCCTGATAAAGTTCCCTTGGCCTTTGGAATTAAAATAGCCCCACATCATCACATACCCTTCACCATACCCCCACATCATCACATACCCTTCATCATACCCCCACATCATCACATACCCTTCACCATACCCCCACATCATCACATACCCTTCACCATACCCCCCACATCATCACATACCCTTCACTATACCCCCCACATCATCACATACCCTTCACCATACCCCCCCACATCATCACATACCCTTCACCATACCCCCACATCATCACATACCCTTCACCATACCCCCACATCATCACATACCCTTCACCATACCCCCCCACATCATCACATACCCTTCACTATACCCCCCACATCATCACATACCCTTCACCATACCCCCCACCATCACATACCCTTCACCATACCCCCCACATCATCACATACCCTTCACCATACCCCCCCACATCATCACATACCCTTCACCATACCCCCCACATCATCACATACCCTTCACCATACCCCCCACATCATCACATTCCCTTCACCCTACCCCCCACATCATCACATACCCTTCACCATACCCCCACATCATCACATACCCTTCACCATACCCCCCACATAACCACATACCCTTCACCATACCCCCCACATCATCACATACCCTTCACCATACCCCCCCACATCATCACATACCCTTCACCATACCCCCACATCATCACATACCCTTCACCATACCCCCACATCATCACATACCCTTCACCATACCCCCCACATCATCACATACCCTTCACCATACCCCCCCACATCATCACATACCCTTCACTATACCCCCCACATCATCACATACCCTTCACCATACCCCCCACATCATCACATACCCTTCACCATACCCCCACATCATCACATACCCTTCACCATACCCCCCACATCATCACATACCCTTCACCATTCCCCCACATCATCACATACCCTTCACCATACCCCCACATCATCACATACCCTTCACCATTCCCCCACATCATCACATACCCTTCACCATACCCCCACATCATCACATACCCTTCACCATTCCCCCACATCATCACATACCCTTCACCATACCTGAAAAGGAGGTTTGAGAGGGATGTGTAGGTGGCTGGCTTGAGACCAGTGGAGGTGTCGGTGAGAACAGTTCAGTCCAGTCACTTTTAATTCCACAATTTCTTTTATACCAACTATATCAAGGTAACAGGTATGGGTGTGCGTGTGGTTTCTTAAAACAGCACACAAACCGAAAGGAATACAATATAACAGCACATACTGTAGCTCAATAACGCACACAAGGCAGGAGATACGGCATTCCCAGCAGCAAGGATTCCTCCATGTGGTTTGAACAAAGGGAAGGGCTGTGTGCACAGGTGCTGTCTAATTAAGTCTGTGGCTGATTGAGGCTAATTAGTTGAAGGTGTGGTGAATGACATGGGGAACTGAGACACTTTGACATCTGCAACCCTGCAACGGCCATCCTTGCTGTGATGGAGGGAAATCACTACCTACTGGCCAGAGAGATCGGGGGAGCTGAGGGTGGAGAATGAGGACAGTGTTTGGTTGGAGGTCAGGATTATCAGTGCGCTACTTCTGTCTAGACTGGAGAGAGGGAAGATCATTTCTAAGGAAGTGGGCCCAGAAATGATCTGAAAGAATCTGACTATGATGCCACTGACGGCAGCTGCACAGTTCAGAGTCAGGATAAGTTACCAGGGGGAGGGAAGAGTCATGCCGCCCCGTGAGCAACAGGTTAGGAGTCACTGGATCAGGATCTGCAACGTCAGAGGCGACATAACCTAGGGGCTTTGAATTGAGGATGCCTTCGATTTCAATCATCACTGTGTGTAGCACCTCTTCAGTGACAGATTGGGCACATAGGGTCGTCTGCAGTGGGGGGCGAGTTGAACTTAAAGGAGGTCCTCTGTTTAGCTGAGCAGGATGGCAAAGGTAGAGCCCCTCAGGCAGGACGTGGAGGACTCTTGGGCGGCTGTCGGCGAAAACGAAACCCTTCTGGCAGCCAAACAGTACGGTGAGGGCAGTGCCCCTCTGGAGGCCGAGCAGGTCGGCCAAGGCGGAGCACCTTGGGAGGCTGCGCAGGTGAAGGGGCAGCTGGGCTGGGACCAGGTGACGGGTCAGCAGGGCAGGAGCCAGCCAACCAGGAAACAAGAACAGAGGTCGACAGGACACGAGGGGCAGGAGTCGGTCTGACCGAGGAATTGGGGCTACATGAGGGTCAGGTGGGTACTCAGGGGCTGGGGCTCTTCCAGAAGAGACAGGTGAGGGAGGGTCTGTCGCTGGCTCCGGCTCTTCTAGTGGTTCCAGCTCATCCTCTTTATTATACTCTCTGAGTTGTTGAGGTGGCTCTTCATCCTCATCATTCTCGTGCTGTGGTTGATACTGAGGTCCAACACCACGGATGTCTGCAGAGTTTAGAGGTTGAGGCTCTGTTGCTTCAGCAGCAGGATGCCGTGGTCGCTGACCATATTCCATGACGTAATCATCGTAGCAAACAGGAAGTGGGGCTTGGCGGTGTGGACGCTGAAGTAACGAAGGCAGGGAGTGACTGGACATCCCCACTGGTCATCAATGTTCCGGCTCGAAGGACCATGAAAAGGAGGTTTGAGAGGGATGTGTAGGTGGCTGGCTTGAGACCAGTGGACGTGTAGGTGAGAACCCAGTTCAGTTCAGTCACTTTTAATTCCACAATTTTATTCCAACTATATCAAGGTAACAGGTATGGGTGTGTGTGGGTGTGTGTGGTTTCTTTAAACAGCACACAAACAGAAAGGAATGCAATAATACAGCAAATAGCTCAATAACGCACACAAGGCAGGAGATACGGCATTCCCAGCAGCAAGGATTCCTCCATGTGGTTTGAACAAAGGGAAGGGCTGTGTGCACAGGTGCTGTCTAAGTAAGTCTGTGGCTGGTTGAGGCTAATTAGTTGAAGGTGTGGTGAATGACATGGGGAACTGAGTGGCAAAGAAAACTGCAGGACAGAGCTGAAATCTTCCAAACAATACCCCCACATCATCACATACCCTTCACCATACCCCCACATCATCACATACCCTTCACCATACCCCCCCATCATCACATACCCTTCACCATACCCCCCCATCATCACATACCCTTCACCATACCCCCCCATCATCACATACCCTTCACCACACCCCTACCATCATCACATACCCTTCACCATACCCCCCACATCATCACAAACCCTTCACCATACCCCCCACATCATCACATACCCTTCACTATCCCACCCCATCATCACATACCCTTCACCATACCCCCCACATCATCACATACCCTTCACCATACCCCCCCCACATCATCACATACCCTTTACCATACCCCCCCCATCATCACGTACCCTTCACCATACCCCCCACATCATCATCACATACCCTTCACCATACCCCCACATCATCACATACCCTTCACCATACCCCCACATCATCACATACCCTTCACCATCCCACCACATCATCACATACCCTTCACCATACCCCCACATCATCACATACCCTTCACCATACCACCACATCATCACATACTCTTCACCATACCCCCCACATCATCACATACCCTTCACCATACCTAGAGATTGACATATGGTACTTTCCATAAAATCATCTCTCAATGCAAATCAAACCAGCTATTAGACTAACTGAAATAAAACCATGCCAATATCTAGGTATGGTGAAGAGTATGTGATGATGTGGGAGGGGGCAGCCCCCCCCAGCTGATCCCGCCTGCTCTTGTCCACTTTACAGGCGAGGCGTAGATCATCTCCAACGAGCCTATTAATTAAAAAGATGTTCCACAAGATTGCAGGTGAATGATGTAAAACCTTGTAGGCGGCAATCAGAGACTATTTTTCGCCTCCGAGAGGCTGAGCAGTAGCCTAGAAATCTAGACTCCCCCTAGTGGCAGCAAATTTATTTGGCAGCCAGAGGGGGTCTAGGCACTCTCTGTTGACGTTCAAGCTGCAAAAACCAAATTTTGGTCAGGCCAATCACATTGCGTATAGAGTCGGTGGGCGGGGCTTATGGCTGCTGCTGCTGGGAACAGCGGACTTCTGGAAGACATGGAGTTAAGTTTTTCTTTGATAAAAGAACAAAGAACGGCACAGAAATCATTCTTAAAAAAGGAAGATGTGTTCGGAGTTTTGCCGACCGGATACGGCAAAAGTTTAATCTATCAACTAGCTCCGCTACCTTCTTCGTTGCTCTGCCTGGTTGTAGCGCTATCCTATTACGTGCAGAGGGAATTTGAAAGACAACCGTTTATCCCGCTCCTCGGATCGACCTCCGTCAATGGTGAGTTCCCAGACCCAACATCTGGATGTGGGTCTGGCTTGTCAGGCTAGCTGAGCAGGGCATAACTTGCCAGACGAGCTTAATGATTCCACATTTATTTACACAAACAAGGTCCTGCTTCCAAAACATCCCATAGTTGTGTTACTGGCATACAAAGTTGTGTCCAAAAGTCAAAAACATATTATTTTTCAAGCTTTTCTAAATTATTATTTAGAAAAGCGTAAAACAAGCGTGAAAACAGCGGTCAGCAAATAATGAGACTTCCCCCTTTCACCCCCCCTCTCTATAGTCACAAAACCCAGAACAGGTGAACAGATATTACAGCCCCGCCAGGTGCCTGATTATTATTGTCCTTTCAAAATAATAGACCTACACCAGGACCCTTTGAAATAAAATATTATGAATAATAATTCTGTTAATGATGTTGCTGCAGCCTCAGATTGGGAGTAGTAGGACTATAGGACCTTTATAGATTATAGGTTCAATACCATTTCACCAGTAATATTATATTTATGATTAAATATTGTAGCCTATTAATACACTATATTAGAACTTACGCATTTACTCTAGCAGCAATTTGGCACCGAAAGATAAAGAATTTTTCGATACTCATAGGATTGGAGTATTTTTTTAGATACCATAAAAGTATCGACGTTCGGTACCCAGCCCTACCTGGGACTAATACCTGCCAGACTCTGAGTCTAATCCTGATCTCTGAGTCGGACCTGATCTCTGAGCTGATTTACCCTGAGATGGAAACTCAGAGTTTTCGGTTCCAGAACAGCTGATTTGAGTTTTTCAGTCAACTCAGAGTAGGTTCACACATGCACCACCAGAATAAAAAGGCAGCATGAATGGAGCCATGATTCTACGATTCACCATGTTAACAACCTCAAACATCTAGGCGGAGGAAATACTCATGTGCACATACAGCAAGTTTGAACATGTATTTAGTTATGTGTTTACGTTTCAGTCCCTTCAGCAGCAAGCTCTGGCGGCTGCAGGCTATGATTGTGAAGAAGGGTGTGTGTGGTATGTGAGGTGTTGCCTGAATCTGGGCCTGACAACAACACAATGCACCTGATCGGAGTCTCTAAGAGTCACGCCCCCCGTCCCTCCATCCTGCATGATAAACTCCTGCATTGATTACAGACCACAGTCACATCACATCATGGAGGGGAAGCTTCTGGTTCGTGCTGTCGTGCTCCTGGTTGTAACTGCTGCAGGTCAGTGTCTCCGTCCGGTTATTAATCTAGAGTTATAATGAGAAGAAAACCTAAACAGAATGTTTTAATTCCATGTTTTTCAGGCATGAACACAATTTTTCAATTTAGATTTGTTTTTTAAATACTTTTGGTAGCCTACATTTTGATGCAGATATACTTGTTATTGAGTAGTTTTAGTGGGAATGCTGATTCAACAGCATTCCAACTATTGTTATTCTGTTTGACCATTTTTATTATTCCGTATGTTTTTTGGCTCTCCGTAACTTCTGCATACGTTCCGCTATTAAAACCATTCAACTTTTACAATGTTCAGCTCTTTCATCTAATGATGGGACTTCTTCAACCTTTTTCTATTATTTATACTTTTTTAAATATTAAGATTTTAAACATTTTATTTTAACATTAAACTCAATGAGAGCATGCTTCAAATCCTTCAAATCCTCTTCTGCTTCAAAAGGTATCTCATCCTACATTCTTTCACCTACAGACGTGATTCAAACTTTAAACTGTTCACAAAATATTCAGGTATTTGGGGTGTGCTCAGTGTTTTGATATCTTTTCTTATCCTTATCTGTCTGTGTCTCCCTCCATCCCTTCTTCTCTGTGTCCCTCCCTCCTTCTCGGTCTAGGTCTCTGTCTATGTCTCTGTCTCCCTCCCTCCTCCTCTGTCTTTGTTTTTCTCTATCCCTCCCTCTCTCTTTCTCTTTTGCTTTCTCTATCCCTCTTTCTCTTTTATCTTTCTCTCTCCCTCTCCCTCCCTCCCTACTTATATGTCTCCCTTCCCTATCTCCCTCCCTCTCTGTCTGTCTCTCTCACACTGTCTCTCACTCATTAGCAGGTGTGGTGATTAAAGATCAAAGAGGCTTTGTTATAGCTGAAGGAACACCAGCCATCTATAGGTTGATGATAGCGTGGTGGATATGATGCACTCCTTTGGTGTAGGAGACCTGGGTTCAAATTCCACTATGATACATCAATCAATGTGTCCCTGAGCAAGGCAGTTAAAGAGTAGTAGCAATTGGAAGTTACTCTCTCTCTCTCCTTCCTCTCTTCTCTTTTTCCTGTCTTCTCTCTTCTTCTCCTCTATTCTCTCCTCTCCTCTTTCTCTCCTTCTCTCTTTCCTCTCTGTCCTCTTGTTCAGCCCCATTCGTTTCACCTAATATATTTCACATCTCAGCTAGATTGAAGCTTTTTCGTTCTGTGCAGTGTTTATGTCTGATAATAATGCAAAGTATTTCTTCTTTCAGCCTTTTCAGGCAATTGATTTCAACTTTCATCTTTGACAGTATTACAGTTCAGCTTCCAGCTTTTCTAACAATGTATTTTAGCTCTTCCTTTAGGTAATGCAGTTTGGCTTCCTACTCTGACAATTTTCCAGATGTTTCAGCAGTGCAGTGCAATGCATTTGAGCTTTAAGATTTTTCATACAATTTGTTTGATATTTCTGCATTTTTGAGTCATTATCAGTTAGAAAATATACTCAGACCTTACAATGTTCTAAATATTTTTTCATTATTCAACTTTTAAAGCCAACAGTTCAGTTTAGTATACGCTTTTAACTTTTTTTTTTTGAACATTTTTATTTAAGTAAATGCACATCTTAATTGACTTTTGTTTTTTACAAACATAGAAGAACAATGGCACACTCGGCAGTGTCTTACACTAAAAAAAACAATAAAAAAAAAAAAGTAATCATAAAATGTCAATCAGTATCCAAAGTAACAATTACATCTTTTCAGCAATATTCTTTATCTACATTTTACTGCATTTAAAATAAAAAAGCAAGAGAATCCCCCTTCACTCACATTTTATTGTGTCAAACCAAAACAATGAATAACCAGATCCCAAAGATCCCTAAACTGATCAACTTTCAAGTGAAGTTGGGCCGTGATTTTCTCCATACAGTATATCTCCTTCAGCCCCTTCTGCCATTGTTCAAGTGTAGGGGGTTGGACCTTGAGCCAGCACCTAATAATCATTTTTCTTGCCACTATACACTGTAAGAAAAAATACACCATATCTACTCAATAAAAATGAGGCAACAGATTACAAGCAATATTATTAATTAAATTTCACATGGTTTGGTATTGAGTAAATATTAATAAAATGAGACCATTAATAGTTATCCATTTAATATGAATGGATTCCAATAGAAAACATTACAGAATTAATTATAAACTAAACAAAAAACATTGAGTTGATTTGAAACAGATAAACTCCCTAATGTGTAAATAGTACTAATAAAAATTAATTTAATTCTACATATTAATGATATATAATTGAGTAATAATCATCTACATTAATCTGCACATCAATTTGAATTTAATCATTGCAATGAATTAAATCTAAATATTCTTTCTTAGGAATAACTAGTCTATGGCCCAGAAAGTACAGAACTTAACAAATACTCGACCCATTGTAGTAGTGCTGGGCGGTATACCGGTTTGTACTGTATACCAGTGTTAATTTCCAGTATGATATCAGTGCGTTGCCGCAGAGAACACTACGGCCGAATTAATCTGCAATTGACTTCAGAACGGGAGCCCTGTTAACTTTGCACCCTTCTCACTCATGGTTGTAACCTTATATTTATATAAATGTATATATATTAAATTAATAACCCACAACTAACTCTCTTTAACAGGATAAAACACCATAGCACACAACTAGTTGTGACTTTAACAATTTCTAACTTACATTCTAATTTACATTTACAAATGTACACACCCTGAACGGCATGCTGGGTAACATAATAGCTGCTAGCTACCTAGGTTGACAGGAAGTGCTTTTCAATTAAAATTTGCCTGATTACATTAATTTGAATTAACTCAATATTCTCTCTATTTGGGATTAGATAAATATAATGATTATGTTTTATTTAACTACAATGGGTGGATTTTATTCCAAACATTTTTATTTGAAATTTAATTAAATATTTGCCTCAAAATCAAAAACACAATCATATTGAATATATTTTACCTAAATACATTAATTCAAATCTACATGACCACAGAATCATTTCTTACAGTGAATATCTGAATCAATTTAGCATACTGTTTGTTAGGACCCTCTCTTGGGGCCACTCCTATTACACAGTGAACAAATTCTAATGACAGGTTACATTTTAACATGACTTGAATTTCCCACGTAACTCCCCTACAAAATGGTTTCAGGATGGGGCAATCCCAAAAAATGTGATTGTGCTCTCCAATTTGGTTACAATTTCTCCAACATAAATTTGATTTACTATTGTTAAAAATGAATATAATTGAAGAGGTCCTAAAGAATCTCATCACGACTTTGCAACCAAATTCTTTCCACACGGGACTATTAGTGGTTTTGTGACTAATTTCACATGCCTTAATCCATTCCTCATCTTCAATAATAATATTTGCTTCTAATTCCCATTTGCCTTTTATGTCAAAAGAATTATCTAACAATTGTGTCTGTAGGAAATTATATAAATTTGAAACCGTTTTTTTCTTTTTTTTCAGTGATATTTTTGATCAAATAGGATTCCATTGAAGTAGGCAATCTTTTCAAGGCTTCCCATTCCCCACTCGACCTTATATAGTCCCGTATCTGCAAATATCGGAAGAAATCTTTGGAGGATAGTCCATGTTTGTCTTGTAATTGTTTGAAGGATTTTAGGATTTCCCCATCAAACATCTTGTGTACGGTTATCAGTCCTATCCCTGCCCAATTCAAAAAACCAGGATCTGTTTTACTTGGAGGAAAGTCACTTTTTTGAAGTGCACGTGAAGTTGTTAAAGGAATACCCAATCTCTTCCTCAACATTGACCATATACGATGAGTACAGGCAATCCATTGATTTTGTATTTTAAGTTCTCTCCATTTCTTTTGTTCCAAAAATAATGCCGTCTCCAAGGGAACCGATGGGCTCGAGAAATTCTCCAACCATAACCAATTTATATCCACATCCTGAATCACCCATTCTACTATTGCTCGTAACTGTACTGCCCAATAATACAGCTTAAAATTCGGTAGACTCAAGCAACCAGCTCCCTTGGAGCTGCACAGTAATCTCTTCCGGATCCTGGGTTTTTTCCCCTGCCACACAAATGTAGAAATCATCTTATCCAGATTTTTAAACACAGATGTAGTTATCCATATAGGCAAGGCCTGGAAAAGATACAAAAGACGAGGGAGAATGTTCATCTTTACAACTTCTATTCTGCCTATTAAAGACAGGGGGAGAATATCCCAATGCCCCACATCTGCTTTGATTTTGGACATAGTTTACCATAATTCGTATTATACAATTGGGATGTATGAGGCCTAATAACCACACCCAAATATCTGAAGCCCTGGGATGGGCCAGTTAAATGAAGCTATTTTGTCCAATTCATTTGGTTTGTCCCCTACCAACGACAAAGCTTGTGACTTGGTCTCATTGACCTTATAGCCCGAAACTAGTCCAAATTCTCTCAGGCACTCTAACAATGCAGGAACAGAAGTCAATGGGTTAGAAATATATAAAATAACGTCATCGGCATACAGTGACAGTTTGAACTCTGTGCCTCTGACAGTTACTCCTTGTACTCTATGATCTTCCCTAATCAACTCTGCCAATGGTTCTATACTAAATGCGAACAACAGGGGGCTGAGGGGACAACCCTGTCTGGTTCCTCTTTTAAGCACAAATTATAGATTTATAATTTGAGAGATAGAGAGAGATATATCCATTTACCCTAACTTTGGAGGTAGGATTCAAATACATCACCAAAATCCAATTGATACATTTAGAATGAAATCCCAATTTCTTTAAATTATACTCTAAAAACAACCAGTCCACCTTTTCGAATGCTTTCTCATCATTAAGGCTGAGAAGCATTGATGGGTCTGTTTTTTTCCTAGCTATTGTCATTATGTTTAATGTTCTCCTAATGTTATTAATTCCCAATTGACTTGGTATGAAACCAGTTTGGTCCACTCCTGTAATCTTTTGGCCAATATAGATGTTAAGATTTTCATGTCGCAGCATAACAGACTTATTGGTCTATATGAAGAACAACTTATTGGGTCTTTGCCTTCTTTGTGGATTACGGATATTGTTGCTTTAGACCAAGATTAAGGTGGATCATTTTGAGTGAGAGCATAATTAAAGGTTCTTTGTAATAGAGGGATAATTTCATCTTTGAAACATTTATAGAACTCACCTGGATAGCCGTCCACCCCTGGGGACTTATTATTTTTTAAATTTTTAATGGCACCTTCAATTTCTTTTATTGAGATTGGTTTTACTAATGCTTCAGATTGGGTGTCAGTTAATGAAGGTAGATACATTTTTTTCCAAAAATCTTTCAATCTTAATTGCCTTGTCAGTGGCTTCCGGTGAGTCATACAATGCTTCATAATAAGTGGAGAATGCATCGGCAATATCTTTAGGATGAGATATGACTTTTTTGGAATTTGGATGTTGAATTTTCGCTATTGTACGACTGGCCTGTGCTTTGTGTAATTTAAAAGCTAGTAATCGACTAGCTTGATTTCCCAATTCATAATATCATTGATTAGCAAATCGTAGGGCCCCCTCCACCTATATGTTAGCAGGTCATTAAGTTCTTGTCTGCGCTTCTTTAAAGCTTGAAGAGTATTTTCTTGACTAGTCTCCTTATGCTCCTTTTCTAAGTCTAAAATATTTTTTTCCTATTTTTGTTGTTCCTTAATCCTTTCTTTCTTAATTTTAGATGATAGTGCAATCAATTTTCCTCTTATAACCACTTTCGCTGCCTCCCATAAGGTAGAGGCCAAAACCTCTCCATTAGCATTATGATCCAAATAATCTTTCCATTCTTGCTTAATCTTTTGTACAACACTCAAATTATTAAGGAAGGAAACATTTAACTGCCACACGCAGTTGAAATTCCCACCCAATATGAGCAACCCCTCAACTAATGAGGTTAGAACGACTGAGATGTCTTTGAAAAAAGCAATGTCGTCTTCGTTTGGGGCATACAAATTTAAAATGGATATTTTTATCTCTCCTATTGTTCCAACAATCAAAATGTACCGACCTGCTTTGTCCGCATGCGTTTTCTCATTAGTGAGGCCCAGAGCTTTATGCACTAATATGGCAACCCCTCGTTTTCTTCCCTCTTTTTGCGCCAAACTAAAAACCTGCCCTACCCATTCCCTCCGTAACTTTTGGTGCTCTTTATCATCAAGATGGGTTTCTTGAAGTAAAGCAATTGAACAATTTAGTTTTTTTAATTGGGACAATTGTTTTTTCCTTTTGATGGGATGATTAATACAATGTATGTTATAACTAACCACATTGAGATTACTCATACCATGTTTTTAGAAACAGAAAACGAATATCACCATACATGATACTGCCGAGTGCCAAAACAAAGAGAACAGAGATAATAACAGTGTGAATAGCTATGATGAACAAGTCTTTATAAACTTCCAGAAAACCAGTGTTTAGCCCTTGAAATAAGAACAACTGAAGAACGAGTAAAGGGCATCCCACTCCCGGTGTCCATTGGGCAGAGAGCGCATGCTCTCTGGGTAAAGTGCACATTGTGCAGTGGAGACGATCTTCCAGGCAAACCTGTGGTTGCATTCAGACCGTCCCAAGGCCAAGATCACTGGAGTAGCTTCAGCTATCATTAGCTGTTTGGAGCCTGGTCTTCCCTCCTCCATTTTACTCCCTTTTCCTACTTCTTTCCTGCTCGGAATATGGATCGGCATGTCCGCTAAGTTTTCTCTTTCACGTAGTCTTCAATTCAATTCACTTTTATTTATAGTATCAAATCATAACATAGGTTATCTCGAGACACTTTACAGATAGAGTAGGTCTAGACCACACTATAATTTACAATGCCCCAACAATTCCAAAAATTACAGTAAATTCCCTCAAGAGCAAGCAGTGCGACAGTGGCGAGGAAAAACTCCCTCTTGGGAAGAAACCTCGGACAGACCCAGGCCGAGGTTTCGGTAGTCTTGTATTCATTTATCAATAAACTCTTTTAACGGCTATTTATAATGGGTCTGTCAGAGCTGAGGAGTCTACCTACAGTTCTCTGCCATGATCTAGGCGGAAGTCCAGCTTTTAACTTTTTAATGAAATTCATACTTATTAAAACGATTTCCACTTTTTCAACTATTCTCACTTCTTCAACGCAATTCAGCTATTCAGCATTCCCACGCATTTTCTGCAGGAAATGCATTTTTTTGTTTTTCTTATATCTTATTCCGTACGTTTTTTGGCTCTCTGTAACTTCTGCATACTTTCAAAATGTTCAGCTCTTTCAGCTAATGATGGGACTTTTTCAACTTTTTTTCAACTTTTTAAAATATTAAGCTTTTTAACACTTTTTTTAAACATTGAAGTCAATGAGAGCATGCTTCAAATCCTTCAAATCTTCTTCTGCTTCAAAATGTATCTCCTCCTAAATTCTTTCACCTACAGACGTGATTCAAACGTTAAACTGTTCATGAAATATTCAGGTATTCGTGGTGTGCTCAGTGTTTTGATATCTTTTACAGTTTTTGTGAAAAAGATGTTTAAGTTTAGTCTTCATTTCAGGATTTTTCTGCGTTTGGAATGAGTGTGTATTGGGCTGCTCCGAGTGATGATGTCATCAATTAGAGTGTCAAGCTTTGAAAGAATTATCTTAGTTCCTTCTCTATAAATTACTCTCATACCCACAATGTTTACTTGTCATGCACAAATTATACATCACAAAGTAGGTATTTTTGTCTAGTTTCAGACAATGTGCTCAGTTATGTGATACGTCTTATACTTTTGGCTCGGCGAGCTTCCATATGACGAGAGTTCCAAATCTTCCTCCATTCGCTGTCCTGTTAAACATCCTCCACATTTCTGAGCTAACAGGCCCATTTAGAACAGGACTTGTACAATCTAACAGGCACATTTAGATCAGGACCTGTAAAATCTAACAGGCACATTTAGATCAGGACCTGTACAATCTAACAGGCACATTCAGATCCGGACCTGTACAATCTAACAGGCCCATTTAGATCAGGACCTGTACAATCTAACAGGCTCACTTAGATCAGAACCTGTACAATCTAACAGGCCCATTTAGATCAGGACCTGTACAATCTAACTGGCATATTTAGATCAGGACCTGTACAATCTAACAGGCACATTTAGATCAGGACCTGTACAATCTAACAGGCCCATTTAGATCAGGACATGTACAATCTAACAGGCCCATTTAGATCAAGACCTGTACTCTCTACCTGCTCCTAACAGGCCCATTTAGAACAGGACCTGTACAACCTACGTGCTCCTAACAGGCCCATTTAGATCAGGACCTGTACAATCTAATGGGCCCATTTAGATCAGGACCTATACAATCTAACAGGTCCATTTAGATCAATCTACCTGCATTGAATGAAATGGGGAAACACAAAGAGGAACTTAACTCCTAATTTAAAAAAAGTGTTGTCTTAATGTCAGCAATTACAGAGTTAGTGACAGACAGACAGACAGACGCTACAATTAAAAGTTTTCTGAAACTTTTTCCTTTTTTTTAAGATATCATTCACAGCCTGATTTAAACAGTTCATTCGCAAAAACATGGAGGAAATGGATATTTGTTTTTTTGTTGACAGTATTTTCTGATTTATGGAGTGATAAAGAGACGTTTGACTCTAATATATTAGCAAAATGAAACAAGATTTTCTTTACTTGACTTAAAGCTAATCTACTTGCTCTTACTACCTGTTGTCTGGAGTTTGAACCTTCACAGTTGAAAGCACTTAATTGTAATTTTCTTTGGATAAAAGTGTCAGCTAAATGACATGTAATGTAATGTAATGATATGTAGTGGAGTAAAAGGAAGCATACAGTAGCAACACTTGGAAAAGTAAATAGTTCCATGAAATAAAAAGTTGCTCTAGTGATTAAAAAAGGTTTCTAAAGGTAGGCTGGATGCTGAAGTGGCAGAAAGTTCCATGGAGTTTGGTGTGAGGCCCAGTCAGAGTAGCAGCTGTTTCCAAGTGGAAGCCTACACTTCATCTTATGTTTAACTAGGTATACAACTTTCTATTGTGGTATTACTACTGCAGTGTTGTCTCTCTACATACTACTCTCTACTGTTGTCTCTCTACATTCTACTCTCTACTGCTGTCTCTCTACATACTACTCTCTACTGTTGTCTCTCTACGTACTACTCTCTACTGTCTCTCTACATACTACTCTCTACTGTTGTCTCTTTACATACTACTCTCTACTGTTGTCTCTCTACATACTACTCTCTACTGTTGTCTCTCTACATACTACTCCCTACTGTTGTCTCGCTACATACTACTCTCTACTGTTGTCTCTCTACGTACTACTGTCTACTGTTGTCTCTCTACATACTACTCTCTACTGTTGTCTCTCTACGTACTACTCTCTACAGTTGTCTCTCTACATACTACTCTCTACTGTTGTCTCTCTACATACTACTCTCTACTGTTGTCTCTTTACATACTACTCTCTACTGTTGTCTCTCTACATACTACTCTCTACTGTTGTCTCTCTACGTACTACTGTCTACTGTTGTCTCTCTACGTACTACTCTCTACTGTTGTCTCTCTACATACTACTCTCTACTGCTGTCTCTCTACATACTACTCTCTACATACTACTCTCTACTGTTGTCTCTCTACGTACTACTCTCTACTGTTGTCTCTCTACATACTACTCTCTACTTATTCTGTCTCTCCTACAGGAAGCAACGCACAGGACATCAAATGGTGAGTCATGTTTTCATTTATCTTTTGAAGAGATTACACACTATTTACACACAATGGTAAAGGTTTCAAAAGAGAAACTCTCAACATGAATCCAGTCCAGGTTTGAAGAGTCATAATATACAGTATAATAAAATAATAATCTGATAGTCTACAGCAGCTTTCAGCCACACTTCTGCTAATTTTTACATTCTTATTGGTGTACGGATTAAATCAAACAATGTTTGGCAGTTACATTTTCAACAATGAACAGAGTTTCACCCTGCCTCTAGTCTTTATGCTAAGCTAAGCAAAGCTAATCCCCTTCTGGCTCTTGGCGCATTTTTGAAGGATGTATTTTTTAATTGTATGAATTGGTTGTATTAAGGTTCTTATCAGCCAGTAGATAGGGGACGACACGCCCCCAGTTTGAAGAAGTAGGCAGAAGTCCTCGACATAGAAGCCTCTCTCTTCAAAGCCACCAGACTGCTTTGACAAAAACAGTGATTTTTACCTCGCAGAACACGGAAATGCTGCTCTATTGCTGCCTCCATCGCTTAGTTACTTTGTATTAGTGTGACTTTGGTGTTTTGAAGGGTTAGTCCATATTCACCAAAGTCTCACAATAACAAACCAACTAACTGATGGAGGCAGCAGTAGAGAAGCAACTCCCGATGTTCTGTGAGTTAAAATCACTGTTTTTGTCAAAGGAGTCTGGTGGCTTTGAAGAGAGCAGAGAGAAAGGCTTCAGTCCCACGTCGTAAAGGCCGCTACAACAATTTAACTTTAAAACATCCAAACTATCCTTTTAACATTGAAATCCATCTGAACAGCTCAGTCACAGCAAGAAATTGGGGAAAAAACTATTTTGCAAAGTGTCTAACTTTTAACATGATTTGTTGCCCCCTCGTTCAAACTATTCTCTAAAACCTCAGATTAAGACATCATTTTGGGTCTCCCTCCTGCACACTGATAACAGAGTTTCTGACTGTTTGCCTGCAGTTTGTGGCATTGCACAGCCCAACACCAGGATCGTAGGAGGTGTAAATGCTTCATCAGGGTGGTGGCCCTGGCAGGTCGATCTACACGACAGCAACGGACATTTCTGCGGAGGCTCTCTGTTCAACAGCCAGTGGGTCCTGAGTGCTGCTCACTGCTTCTACCCCAGGTGAGCTCTGATCCTGAACATTTTTACTGCATTATACACACTTTTACTTCAGTAAGGTTTTAAATGCAAGACTTTCACTTGTAGTGGAGCACCTTATAGTGCGTTCAGTTTACCTCGAAGTTGGAAGCCGGCGCTGTGTTACGTATAAAAAAATCTTTTAGAATAAAGGATCTTTGGACTTGTCTCTGCTGCAGCCGCCATTTTGGGACTGACATCTGACCCGTTCTGATCATACAGCTCAACATTGACCGCCTGCTTGTTTAATGGTTCTGGTTCCAGAAGTGATTTAATATCTCCATTGGCGTTTTCATTAAATGCTGATTTAAAGAGTTTTAAGCCTGGAACCGATCCACCCAGCTACCAGATCAATCCTGACCATAAAACATTTAATTTAGTACAAAAAACATTTTGAAAATGGCAACAACAAGTCAAAAGATACAAGACTCTGAACAGAAACTATCATGACTTCGATGGTAGCAGCTCACTGTAGCTGTTCCCGGATGCCATAAACATTTCCATGGTAACAGTAAGACTGGAAGGATTGTGGGTAGTGTCGTATTTCTCCATGACATGAAAACATGTTTTTCTTAGTGCTGTCAAACGATTAAAATATTTAATCGAAATTAATTGCACATTTTTATCTATTCTAAATGTCCCTTGACTTCTTTTTGTCTCATTGTAATGCTCTTATCAACATGCAAAAGGCTTGTTTTGTGCTTTCGGCTGTGTGCTTGGCCATCAGCTGTGTGCTCGGCCATCAGCTGTGCGCTTGGCCATCAGCTGTGTGCTCGGCCATCAGCTGTGCGCTTGGCCATCAGCTGTGCGCTTGGCCATCAGCTGTGCGCTCGGCCATCAAGTGTTATTTCAGACTGGACGTGCAGCGATGATGGCTCAGTTCACAACGACAAAACACACACAGATCACTTTGGTCTCATCAATGGAACCATTTGGCAACTTTTTAAAAGTTAACTTTCCATTCAGAATCTTATTGGCGTCAATTTCGGGATCAAAAAATTGACAGCACTAGTTTTTCTTAAAACCAGGTTGATCATATGGACTTGTAGCTTGTAAAGGAGCAGAAGACTTATTTCACAATCTCACAGCTCGTAGTCAGTCTAACTCAGATGGTTTAGACATTATGGCTGATAATCTAAATCCTGATTAAGGAAATGAACGGGATTCTTACTCTACCAAACCACACTGTTGTGCTCTATAAAGACTCATAGATTTCTTTGTAACTTTTGGATATATATATATATATATATATATATATATATATATATATATATATATATATATATATATATGCGCGAAACAAATGCCAAAACTAAGAAACATGGAATAACAGATGAAAAAAGCTGTTTTACAATATTTTACCATTAGGATAATGTGTATGTATGTATGTATGTATGTATGTATGTACAGTACAGGCCAAACGTTTGGACACACCTTCTCCTTCAATGTGTTTCTTTGTTTTCATGACTATTTACATTGTAGATTCTCACTGAAGGCATCAAAACTATGAATGAACACATATGGAATTATGTAATTAACAAAAAAGTGTGAAATAACTGAAAACATGTCTTATATTTTAGATTAAAGTAGCCACCCTTTGCTTTTTTGGTAACTCTGCAAACCCTTGGTGTTCTCTCAATGAGCTTCATGAGGTAGTCTCCTGAAATGGTTTCACCTTCACAGGTGTGCTTTGTCACAGTTAATTAGTGGAATTTCTTCCCTTATTAATAAAAAAGCTAAAGGTGGCTACTTTGAAGAATCTAAAATACAAGACATGTTTTCAGTTATTTCACACTTTTTTGTTAAGTACATAATTCCATATGTGTTCATTCATAGTTTTGATGCCTTCAGTGAGAATCTACAATGTAAATAGTCATGAAAATAAAAAGGAAACACATTGAATGAGAAAGTGTGTCCAAACTTTTGGCCTGTACTGTATGTATGAATCATGTTGTCATCTCTGTTTCTCAGCACCAGCACATCAGGTTTAACAGTTTATCTCGGACGTATCACCCAACAATCCTCTAATCCTAACGAGGTGTCCCGGTCGCTGTCTAAGATCATCATAAATCCAAACTATGACCCTAAAACAAACGACAGTGACGTCTCCTTGCTGCTTCTGTCCTCTCCTGTTAACTTCACCAACTTCATCTATCCGGTGTGTCTTGCGGAGCCTGGCAGTACGTACTCAAACGAGACCAGCTGCTGGGTCACCGGCTGGGGAGCCTTAAATAGCGACCGTGAGTTTTTAGGGCCCGAGCGCCGACAGCGGCGAAGGCCCTATTGAAACTGAAGGAATTATTCTTTCTTTTTCCCGTCAAATGAATTGGCTTTTTGAGGGCCTTAACATATTCAAAAACTCACCAAATTTGGCGGTCGCATCAAGTCTGGTGAAAATTTACGTATTTTAAGGGTTTCGGGAATAGGCGCACAAAAATGGCTCGCTAGTGCCCCCCTAGAAAGTTAAGAAAATTGAGCCCCCTGCAGTGCGTTGAACGTAGACTCACGAAACTTGGTACACCTATGTAACATGTCAAGATGTACAAAAAACTTCATTAGAGCCATACCCTAAACCCAACAGGAAGTCCGCCATTTTGATTTCAAAGTTAGAAATTAGTGCGATTTTGGCCATTTCCACATGTCGTACTTTAACGAACTCCTCCTAGAGATTTCATCCGATCAACTTCAAACTCGGTCTGTGCCATCTTAAGATGTTAAAGATGAAAAGTTGTTAAAAGAAAAACTTTTCGTCATAGGGCGTGGCCGTGGCGGGGCGGCCATTTTGTGCGTTTCGCCGCCGAAACAGGAAGTGGGTGTAACTCGAGTGTACGTTGTCCGATTAACTCGACACGTTTCAGGATTCATAAGAGTCCAACCCTGAGGACAAATAAAGGCCGATATTTACTTAAAGTCATAGCGCCCCTTAGTGGCAACAGGAAGTAGGCCTAAAAAGTCAAGGTGCTATACTTTAACGAACTCCTCCTAGAGATTTCATCCGATGGACTTCAAACTTGGTCTGTACCATCCCAACACCTTAACGATGAAAAGTTATTAAAAGAAAAACTTTTCGTCAGACGGTGTGGGTGTGGCGTGGCGGCCATTTTGAGTATTTAGCGATGACCAAAGAAGTTGTTGTAACTTGAGTGTACGTTGTCGTATCTGCCCGAAATTTGTCACGATGGACAAGGGCCCAGGCCTGAGGACACCTACAGGCCAAAATTGACTTTTGGTCATAGCGCCCCCCTGGCCACAGGAAATCTGCCTTATATGACAAACATCATCCGATTTACATGAAACTTAGAATGTGTGGTCTACATGTGATACTGAGCCGCCCCCTATAATATGACCACGCCCACTTACTCAGGCCACGCCCCCTTTCATAACATTTGAACCGTTTAAGGTAGAGACTCGTGTGAGGTGTCATTGAACTCAGCAGAGACTTCCTTTTTAATTGGTTATGGTTTGACCCGCCCCCTATGCTTAAGCCCCGCCCCCTTTCATAACATTTGAACTCGTTTAAGGTAGAGCCTTGTGTGAGGTATCAATGAACTCAGCAGAGACTTCCTTTTTCATTGGTGATGGTTTGACCCGCCCCCTATGCTTTGGCCACGCCCCTTTTCACAGCTAATGAACCGTATGACGTAGAGTCTTGTGTGAGGTATCGTTGAACTCGGCGGGGAGTTCCCTTTTCATTGGTGACGATTTGCGGCGTCCGAGTGCCGCGCGAATGCACGGTCGCAAGGAGCGGCGTCCGCCGGTAACCCCGTCGCGCGCAGAGGCGCGAGGGCCCGTCCATCGCTGCTCGCAGCTTTAATTTTTATGTATTTTTAATAGGGGTGGTATGGTTCACAAAACCCACGGTTCGGTTCGTATCACGGTTTTAGAGTCACGGTTTTCGGTTCTGTTCAGTTCATTTTATTTTTTCTTTTAATCTTTAAAACTTCAGAAATATATTTCAGCATATATAGCTTAATTATCCACAATGTAGGATACAGTATTAAATAATTAATATTAATATAATATTGTTATATCATGTAATCATGCACAAACTTATGGAGGAAATATTTATTCATAATTCAAACTGAAAGTCCAAAGAGAAAACAAAGCGAGATCAAATTAAAAATATTATTCCATCCATCCATCCATCTTCGTCCGCTTATCCGGTGTCGGGTCGCGGGGGGAGCAGCTCCAGCAGGGGGCCCCAAACTTCCCTTTCCCGAGCAACATTAACCAGCTCCGACTGGGGGATCCCGAGGCGTTCCCAGGCCAGGTTGGAGATATAATCCCTCCACCTAGTCCTGGGTCTTCCCCCAGGCCTCCGCCCAGCTGGACGTGCCTGGAACACCTCCCTAGGAGGCGCCCAGGGGGCATCCTTACCAGATGCCCGAACCACCTCAACTGGCTCCTTTTGACGCAAAGGAGCAGCGGCTCTACTCCGAGCTCCTCACGGATGACTGAGCTTCTCACCCTATCTCTAATGGAGACGCCAGCCACCCTCCTGAGGAAACCCATTTCGGCCGCTTGTACCCTGGATCTCGTTCTTTCGGTCATGACCCAGCCTTCATGACCATAGGTGAGGGTAGGAACAAAAACTGACCGGTAGATCGAGAGCTTTGCCTTCTGGCTCAGCTCTCTTTTCGTCACAACGGTGCGATAGATGGAATGTAATACCGCACCCGCTGCGCCGATTCTCCGACCAATCTCCCGCTCCATTGTCCCCTCACTCGCGAACAAAACCCCAAGGTACTTGAACTCCTTCACTTGGGGGTAAGGACTCATTCCCTACCTGGAGAAGGCATTCCATCGGTTTCCTGCTTAGAACCATGGCCTCCGATTTAGAGGTGCTGATCCTCATCCCAACCGCTTCACACTCGGCTGCGAACCGATCCAGTGAGTGCTGAAGGTCACAGGCCGATGATGCCATCAGGACCACATCATCTGCAAAGAGCAGCGATGAGATCCCCAGCCCACCGAACTGCAACCCCTCCCCATCCCGACTACGCCTCGATATCCTGTCCATAAATATTACAAACAGGATTGGTGACAAAGCGCAGCCCTGAAAAAAAAAAAATATATATTATTATTATTTTTAAATTTTCCATTTGGCTTTGGCTTTTCAATTTAATATTTGGCTTTTGAATTCCAATTTATCATTGGCTTTTAATTTTCATTTAATATTTGGCTTTTGAATTTCAATTTATCATTGGCTTTTAATTTTCATTTAATATTTGGCTTTTGAATTTCAATTTAACATTGGATTTTAATTTTCATTTAATATTTGGCTTTTGAATTTCAATTTATCATTGCTTTTGAATTTCCATTTAACATTGGATTTTAATTTTCATTTAATATTTAGCTTTTGAATTTTAATTTAACATTGGATTTTAATTTTCATTTAACATTTGGCTTTTGAATTTCCATTTAACATACAACATCCTTTTCGTTTGGACTTGACACATGTCAATGTAAATGAGGAGTGGCACAAAGGCTGGTGGGAGGGTCTGAAACCAAAGGGGGGTGCAGAGGGGGGGGGGGTGTAATTCAATGTAGAACCGCCCCTGGTTAAAGGAATGAGCAATTAAGTGTGTTTTCAACCCTTTTTGAACAGAGAGCGCCATCTAGTGAGCTCAGAAAATAAAGACAGTGGTTTTGCAAAGCTTAATTTGACCATCACTACCCTTAACGATCCCAGAATGCATTGCCCGGCTGCTAACATAGACAATGAATGGGACGCAGGGAAATGACGCTTGTCAATGGACACGTACCTTAGCGTTCATGGCTCTGCCGCATGGCTAGCTAGCTAGCTGAATGATGAGGACATGCAGGCAGCGCTGCCTGGAAGGCGACGTTGGGGGCTTAAAATACTGAAAGTACAAGATGAAGTGGTGGAATGTAACTATAGTTGCTCAAGTACTTTACATAACTATTTCCATTTTGTGCTTCTTTGTACTTCTACTCCACTACATTTCAGTGGCTAAATTTAGCTGTATAGAACGCTAAAGTTGCTATGCGTAAGTTTTCGTACTATAATACAAACTCATTTATGAGAATGCATTGCTGTGTTCATGGTGATGAAGGAACATGTCAGCCAGTGCAACACTGTGGCTCACTGATTTGTTTTTTATGATAAATCAGGCTGTGACACAACTCAACATTAATATCTCTTTTCTTCTATTTCAGCTCCTTTTCTGTACCCTCAGACGCTGCAGGAGGTCAGCGTTCCCATTGTGTCCAACGAGCAGTGTAACGCTTCTTACGGAATAATCACAAGCAACATGATCTGTGCCGGTCTGGCCGCGGGAGGGAAGGACTCCTGCCAGGTTAGTCTGCAGAACTCTGCTCCAACACCTGATGACAAACGGCACGGATCAAAAGAGCTGTTCCTGAAATTATGTCATGACTTTTTACTGCACTACATTTATCTGACAGCTTAAAGTTTTAGTGCGTAACTTTTTGATATTAGTAAACGTCTGTTACATTCAAACCGTTACCAAATGAGTTGCTACAAAGCTGATTAAGACTATCAGCTCCACACAACTCTCTCTGGATCTCTCAGTATGACATGTTCAGAAGATTGTGGCGTCTGGCTGGTTTTGCACCTAGAAACTTAAAATAATGACCTCTTCTGAAGAGTCCATCATGTTTTTATAATCCTCCGTGTCCTCCTTGGTTACTATCACTCACGGAGGGTTTGTATCATGTGGACGCACCGACAGTTTTGTTGTCATTACTTAGAATTCCTCTTTTTTTAACCTTTATTTATTCAGGGGAGGTTCACTGAGAGGAAGCCTCTCTTGTGCAGAAACACCCTGATCACATTCACACAGTTACACATTCATACCTGGAAGCTGCCCAGTACCACCACAGTCTGGTCTGATCACATTCATACTGGAAGCTGCCCAGTACCACCACAGTCTGATCTGATCACATTCATACTGGAAGCTGCCCAGTACCACCACAGTCTGACCTGATCGCATTCATACCTGGAAGCTGCCCAGTACCACCACAGTCTGACCACATTCATACTGGAAGCTGCCCAGTACAACCACAGTCTGATCTGACCACATTCATACCTGGAAGCTGCCCAGTACCACCACAGTCTGATCTGATCACATTCATACCTGGAAGCTGCCCAGTACCACCACAGTCTGATCTGATCACATTCATACTGGAAGCTGCCCAGTACCACCACAGTCTGATCTGATCACATTCATACTGGAAGCTGCCCAGTACCACCACAGTCTGATCTGATCACATTCATACTGGAAGCTGCCCAGTACCACCACAGTCTGATCTGATCACATTCATACTGGAAGCTGCCCAGTACCACCACAGTCTGATCTGATCACATTCATACTGGAAGCTGCCCAGTACCACCACAGTCTGATCTGATCACATTCATACTGGAAGCTGCCCAGTACCACCACAGTCTGGTCTGCTGCCACTGAGCAGCTCCACTGGAGTGGTTCGGGTTAAGGGCCTTGCTCAAGGGCACCACAGTGTTGGTAATGAGGGAAGGACAAGCACTGCTCTTTCACTTTCCCCACCCAGATTTTATCCTGCCGGTCTGGGGATTGAACCTCCCGGTCTCAAGCTCGCTTCTCTAACCTTTAGGCCACCACGGCCCCATGGGGGGAGACAGAAATTACGCACTATAGCTTTAAATTACTTTACAGATTCAGATTATTAAAACAAAATATAATCAGCTAATCAATTCTGATGTTTTATCTAAGATTATGAACCATTTGTTCATGTAGCTACAAAAAGTAAAGCCCTGTAATAACAGCACCACATTGACTGCTGCTTTATGAGAGCCCAAAGCAGCACTTAAGTCCTGATTTATAGTTCTGCATTGAATCTACATTGTAGTCAAGAAGCAGAACCATGAATCAGGACTTAGGTCGAGTGAGTGGGTCAAAACGCAGCGCTCAAGCTGGGGTGCAGAGTTCTCCTCCCAGGAAACGGGTTTGTTCCCCTGGACTGATTTAATCCAAATCCTGATCTTTTTTCTAACCTTAACTAGTCGTTTCGGTGCCTAAACTTAACTGTTGTCACCGCATGACTCACTCTTTGTCGGGTAAACTCAACTCTGAAAGGATTGCCATCTAGCCGTGCTGTGTACCTGGCTCACCGTTAACCAGCTAAATGTAACTGTACGGGATATTTGGGGGTGGGAATAGATAAGGAAGGAGTGCAAATGAAACCAAAAAAGTTAATAAAATAAAAGCGTAAATGAATAAAAAAAAACTATAATAGCCTTGTCTTGCATTTTAGTCTACATCTACACAACTACGTTTTGGTTTGAAAACTAATATCTTTAACTACGTTTATGCTTTACATCTGAGCACACTACTCTGGTGTTTCCAAACTCCTAAAACTTTAACATTTGGAAGCTCTGCTGCCCCCTGTTTTAGTTTGTTTGCTTTGTAGTCTGGACGGACCCAAACGGAGACATTTCATGCACGCCAGTCAGTCTTATTGGTGGTCGTTTTTGGTGTCCTAATTTAACTGCCGTCGCCGTATGACGCTCACTTTTTTGTCGGCTACACTCGACTGTAACAGCCACTAAAGTTAACGAAGCTCTGTACCCGGCTCAGAGTCACAGTTTGTCGGCTAAATGTAACCATAAAGAACGCTGAACTTATCTGGCATGTGACCAGCCGGCGGTCGCCATATTTTCTTATTATATCATAGAAATTGTTGTGCATAGGTTTTCGTATGATATCATACAATAAATCATAATGTTTTGCGGTAAGTGCAGTAAAAAGTACAATATTTTATCTAAGATGTAGTGGAGTACAAGTAGAAAGTAGCAGAACATTGAAACGTTTGAGTAAGTACCTCCAAAATGTACAATACTCTGGTAAATGTATAGCTGCAGTGTGCTGGTGTTATAAACGTCCTGTCTGACCTGTTCAGGGGGACTCTGGCGGCCCGTTGGTGACTAAAAACGGCTCTGTGTGGGTCCAGATTGGAATAGTGAGTTTTGGATTTGGCTGTGCTGAGCCCGGCTTCCCAGGAGTCTACGCCCGAGTGTCCCAGTACACGTCCTGGATCAACAACCAGACAACATCTGGAACCACTCATCTGGTTTCCCTCTCAGCTCCTCTGCTGCTGTCCTTCTTCCCTCTTCTCTTCTCTCTCTTTGTGCTTTCATAGCAACGTCTAACAGTCGGTATCACTGGATCTGGATCAGTCATTGATGTAAAAACTTGATGTGTCTGCGGTGTATTTTCTCTCTTAATTGATGAATTGTTTTGTTTTTAAAATGACAGAAAGTAGAGAAAGTCTAATCTTTCAGATTGTTGCATCTTTTTCTTTCTTCTGCTACATCTTGTTTCGGTTTTAAATGTATATAATGTTATAACTTCTGTATTACGGGAAGATGTCTTGTTATGTTTTCAGTTGGGGCTGCAACTGACGATTATTTTCATTACCAATCAACCTGCACATTATTTTCTTAATCAATACATAATTTTTTCTATAAAATGTTACCAAAAAATAGACAAATATTTTATTTCCCATCGCCCAAAGAGATGCATTCATTAGTTTATTGAAAACTCAAAGATAATTACTTTATGGTCACATAAATCTAAGAAAAGCATCAAATCTTCCCATTAGAGAAGCTGGACCAGAGAATATTTGGATGTTTTTGCTGCTAAAATGACGTATCAAAAATGTGAATTTGTTTAATCATTGCAGAAATAATCTGCAGTGGAAACTTTACATATTTTTTTATTTTTTATTAAAGACGCTATTGTAAAGGTGAAACCTTTCTCTTGTTTTGACCTGAAGAAACTCATTCAATTTGAATTGTTTATGATCACAAATATTAATATTTTGCACTGACGGTGAATTGCAGTTAAGATGATGAATGTATTTTTGACTTTATGCCGGGGCGGAGCCAGACGGAAACATTCGGGGCTCAGCCCAAACCCTGCAGGGGTCCCCATCTACAGCAGCTATGTGCTCTAGTTTTCAACCCATTTGATAACTGAATGCCTAAGAATCTGTACATCATTTAGTAAAAACATGAAACATGCCGAGGAAAAAAATCCTCCTGTAGAGAGGACATCCTGTTATCTAACTGTTCTCCAACTCTGAAACCAGAAAACATGTTGAGGACTCCTGACACCTGAAGAGATGTTACGACAAGTTACATAACATACGTAGGTCGGGTAGGAACTTGGCATAAACAGTGTTCCTAATCTTAAAACGAAGGCGATATTTCCTGCAGTAACAACTTTTGCTCCATTGATTTGCGGGTCCAGTCAGAGAGACTTTACCACTACATGGTACCAGCTCGACTCTGCTCGCCTTTATTGGTTTCCATTCTGATAAAAAGTCCGTGGTACCTGCCAACAGGTCCTTTATTTAGTGTTGAGACTTTTAACTCACTCATGAAAAAGTAAAAAAAAAAAAAGAAAAGAAGCAAATGGGTCTGATGTGTTCAATTAGATTGGGAACGAGTGTCTTCTTTGAGTTTCTCAGTTGCTCATGTTACGTTATGTGCGCATGCGCTGCTTCATATAGGAACGTTATTTCCGTCGAGGTTCCCAGCGAGCTGATACCAAAAGGTGACGTGAAAACCTGCAGACTCCTGATTGGTCGGAGAGAATCGTCACTAATCACTGCGTCATCATTGTTTTCCGATGCCCATGAACGCCCGGAGAATCTGCAATGGAACAAGGAGGGGGCACCGTGGCCGAGCTGGTACTAGCAGTGGGTAAGCTCTGTTAGTTAAAGTTAGTTTAAAACCTTTCAACATTCGTGCCTCGCTCCGCCCCTGACTTTATTACCTCTTTAATCTGTTATGGGTTAATAACAATACCTATTAAGGCCTAGATGTTGTTGTTACACCAATCACTTGTGGGTTACTTTTTATGAATTCTATTTCCGATTGTAAACATTTACGTGGGCTAATGTGTGTATCTGACTTGTGTTAAATAAAAATGATTTTGTCTTAGTTAAGATATTAGGAGTATTCATTTTGGATGTTCTCCTGTAAAGGAAAGTGAATGAGGCTGCAGCGCTGGAAGAAGTCTTTAGATCATCTACTGCAGTAAAAGTCCTGCATTTGGTGTCTAGGCATTTTTTTACCTAGACACCAGTTGTGTGTTTAAGGGTCTCATCAGTTCAGCTGACTTGTACTTGTTATATCGTCAGCTAGTTTAGAATCAAACATCAGATTTTATAAACTACATGTAACTAGTAACTAAAGTGACTAGTAACTAAAGCTGTAACAGATGAATGTAGCAGAGTAACTAAAGTAACTAGTAACTAAAGCTGAAACAGATGAATGTAGCGGAGTAACTAAAGTAACTAGTAACTAAAGCTGGAACAGATGAATGTAGCGGAGTAACTAAAGTAACTAGTAACTAAAGTGACTAGTAACTAAAGCTGTAACAGATGAATGTAGCGGAGTAACTAAAGTAACTAGTAACTAAAGCTGAAACAGATGAATGTAGCGGAGTAACTAAAGTAACTAGTAACTAAAGTGACTAGTAACTAAAGCTGTAACAGATGAATGTAGCGGAGTAACTAAAGTAACTAGTAACTAAAGTGACTAGTAACTAAAGCTGAAACAGATGAATGTAGCGGAGTAACTAAAGTAACTAGTAACTAAAGTGACTAGTAACTAAAGCTGTAACAGATGAATGTAGCGGAGTAACTAAAGTAACTAGTAACTAAAGCTGTAACAGATGAATGTAGCGGAGTAACTAAAGTAACTAGTAACTAAAGTGACTAGTAACTAAAGCTGTAACAGATGAATGTAGCGGAGTAACTAAAGTAACTAGTAACTAAAGCTGAAACAGATGAATGTAGCGGAGTAACTAAAGTAACTAGTAACTAAAGCTGTAACAGATGAATGTAGCAGAGTAACTAAAGTAACTAGTAACTAAAGCTGTAACAGATGAATGTAGCAGAGTAACTAAAGTAACTAGTAACTAAAGCTGGAACAGATGAATGTAGCGGAGTAACTAAAGTAACTAGTAACTAAAGCTGTAACAGATGAATGTAGCGGAGTAACTAAAGTAACTAGTAACTAAAGCTGTAACAGATGAATGTAGCGGAGTAACTAAAGTAACTAGTAACTAAAGCTGTAACAGATGAATGTAGTGGAGTAACTAAAGTAACTAGTAACTAAAGCTGGAAACAGATGAATGTAGCGGAGTAACTAAAGTAACTAGTAACTAAAGCTGGAACAGATGAATGTAGTGGAGTAACTAAAGTAACTAGTAACTAAAGCTGGAACAGATGAATGTAGCGGAGTAACTAAAGTAACTAGTAACTAAAGCTGAAACAGATGAATGTAGCGGAGTAACTAAAGTAACTAGTAACTAAAGCTGTAACAGATGAATGTAGCGGAGTAACTAAAGTAACTAGTAACTAAAGCTGAAACAGGTGAATGTAGCGGAGTAACTAAAGTAACTAGTAACTAAAGCTGTAACAGATGAATGTAGCGGAGTAACTAAAGTAACTAGTAACTAAAGCTGTAACAGATGAATGTAGCGGAGTAACTAAAGTAACTAGTAACTAAAGCTGAAACAGATGAATGTAGCGGAGTAACTAAAGTAACTAGTAACTAAAGCTGTAACAGATGAATGTAGCGGAGTAACTAAAGTAACTAGTAACTAAAGCTGAAACAGATGAATGTAGCGGAGTAACTAAAGTAACTAGTAACTAAAGCTGTAACAGATGAATGTAGCAGAGTAACTAAAGTAACTAGTAACTAAAGCTGTAACAGATGAATGTAGCAGAGTAACTAAAGTAACTAGTAACTAAAGCTGTAACAGATGAATGTAGCGGAGTAACTAAAGTAACTAGTAACTAAAGCTGTAACAGATGAATGTAGCTGGAGTAACTAAAGTAACTAGTAACTAAAGCTGGAACAGATGAATGTAGCGGAGTAACTAAAGTAACTAGTAACTAAAGCTGTAACAGATGAATGTAGCGGAGTAACTAAAGTAACTAGTAACTAAAGCTGGAACAGATGAATGTAGCGGAGTAACTAAAGTAACTAGTAACTAAAGCTGTAACAGACGAATGTAGCGGAGTAACTAAAGTAACTAGTAACTAAAGCTGTAACAGATGAATGTAGTGGAGTAACTAAAGTAACTAGTAACTAAAGCTGTAACAGATGAATGTAGTGGAGTAACTAAAGTAACTAGTAACAAAAGCTGTAACAGATGAATGTAGTGGAGTAACTAAAGTAACTAGTAACTAAAGTAACTAGTAACTAAAGCTGTAGCAGATGAATGTAGTGGAGTAACTAAAGTAACTAGTAACTAAAGCTGGAACAGATGAATGTAGCGGAGTAACTAAAGTAACTAGTAACTAAAGCTGTAACAGATGAATGTAGTGGAGTAACTAAAGTAACTAGTAACTAAAGCTGTAACAGATGAATGTAGCGGAGTAACTAAAGTAACTAGTAACTAAAGCTGTAACAGATGAATGTAGCGGAGTAACTAAAGTAACTAGTAACTAAAGCTGGAACAGATGAATGTAGCGGAGTAACTAAAGTAACTAGTAACTAAAGCTGGAACAGATGAATGTAGCGGAGTAACTAAAGTAACTAGTAACTTAAGCTGTAACAGATCAATGTAGCAGAGTAACTAAAGTAACTAGTAACTAAAGCTGTAACAGATCAATGTAGCCCCGGGGCTACCAGAGGGGCTACCAGAGGGCCCCGAGGCTACCAGAGGGCCCCGAGGCTACCAGAGGGCCCCGAGCAGTGTTGTATAAAGTACTAGAAAGCAATACTTGAGTAAAAGTACAAGTATCGTACTAGAAAAAGACTTTGGTAGAAGTGAAAGTTACCTTTTAGAATATTACTTAAGTAAAAGTCTTAAAGTATCTGATATATACTGTACTTAAGTATCAAAAGTAATTTTCTGATATTTAATGTACTTAAGTATCAAAAGTAAAAGTAAAAGTTGTTTTTTTTTAAAAGCAAGCGGTTAGAACTTTTATTGTGGCTTTCTTATAGTAAAGCATAAAGCATATTCAGGGACTTTTCAGGCACAATTCTCTTAAGTTCAAAGAACAAACAGCATATGTTTAGAGCTGACATCAATGTACAGAAACATTTCTTGCAACACGGGTGTATGACGTTATCTTCACCACTACCCTGTTCACCGAGTTCACCACTATTGTCGGGGTGGTCGCAGGGCTCAACATAAAAAAAAATCCCCACTGGCCCCCAGGGCCAGTAGATCAGAGTTTTGCTGGCCCCTTCTACATTTTTACTGGCCCTGAAAGAAATATCATAGGTGTGATTGGAAAAGGACAAAAAAGCAGGAAAAAAGCTAGCCACTGCCACTGGATGTTGTGCCATTAGCAAAGCTAGACCAGGGGTCATCAACTACATTCAAATAAAGAAAATAAAAATTATACCTAATACGCATCATCTTGTCATCTTGATATTTTCACTTTCTTACTAAATTAATGCTATATTTTTTACATTAGTAAGCAAACCCCTAAAAACATGGAAAATCCATAATGATAACTAGATAGGCTACTTAACTAGAAAATGATCTCAGATTAGTCCTGTATGCCTAATTTGAAATAAGACGATTCTGTTGCTAAATAATACAACTGGCAACATCGTCAACAATGAAGAACGCGTCATTCACGTGCATATTAAGTAGCCACGTGTATTTGTTTTGGTCTTAAAGTACATCCATAGGTTTACTGCTCCAGCGGAGAGGATGGCTCGTTTAGACAGCAGCTACGGTTACAAGAGTTTGTCCAAAGTTCAAGATTGGTTGCAAATTAAGACAAACAGTTAGACTACAAACTGACATCTTTCATTTTAGCTCGTTTGTAAAGTCGCTGTTTGCAGAGTAGAGCTATGTTTGCACAGCGCGGTGGACAAGAGTGGACAGCCAGACAGATCAGACTGAGATATGGGTTTCTACGTGTTTCTGCCTGTAGAACAGGTACGTGGGTTATTGATAGGTATTGACTCTTTAATCATGGAGGTTTTATTGTAGGCTACCTACTTACAGTAACGAGTGTAGCGTTAGTTCATCTGCGCCATCAGCGGTAAATAATCCTCGGTAAGGTTTCCAGTCAGTAGGCTACATGTGCTGCGTGAAGTAACGCACACACCAGTGACTGTGGCTGCAACCAGCCCGACATACGTTTTTACTGGCCCCGGGCGGGCCATCGGGCCATTGCTTATGTCGAGCCTGGTGGTCTACGATAACGGGAGGTCCTCCAGTAGGTGCTCCAGTAGGTGCTCCAGTAGGTGCTCATGCTTCCATGGCGGTTTCAGTTGTGCGTCCTCCTCCTCCTTTAGCAACAAACAAGCGCTGAAATAGAGCGCGCGGCGTGCGTAGCATGCGTAATGCAATCTAGGAGCAGTGATTCGCCAAACGTCCCTTATTGCAGTCGCACACATTTCTTCAATTTTATTTTTTAGTAACGAGTAACGAAGATGCTTAGTGGAAATATAACGGAGTAAAAGTATACATTTTATCTAGGAAATGTAGTGGAGTAAAAGTGAAAGTTGACATAAATTTAAATAGCGAAGTAAAGTCCAGATACGTGAAATTTCTACTTAAGTACAGTAACGAAGTATTTGTACTCCGTTACATTACAACACTGGCCCTGAGGGTACCAGAGGGCTACCTGAGGGCTACCAGAGGGCCCCGTGGCTACCAGAGGGCCCCGTGGCTACCAGAGGGCCCTGTGGCTACCAGAAGGCTACCAGAGGGCCCCCAAGAGCCCTTGAAATGTCCCACAATAGAGCTCATAACAGAGCCGGTCTATTTAAAGATAGTGTTACTGCTAATAGGTCTCCCATTAGTCTTTAAATGCTTATTTGTACATTATGAGTTCTTAAACTAATATTTACAATACACAATTGGTTTAGTCCCAAGCGCAGTGGCAACATGTTACAATGTGGAGAGTCCCCTAAACCCAAATCCTGCTTAGGGCCCCCAAAAGTCTAGGTCCGGGCCTGCAGAGAGAGTTAGATCCTGACCAATGAGAGGCTGAGTTCTCTCACACAGCTGCGTGATGATACTGATAAGACTTTTTTTTTTTACGCCCGATTGTGCCGCCAAAAGTTTGACTTTGACCCCAAAAAAGTAGGTGGACCTGTGCAGAGAGTGTGTCAGGTGTGGGATGCTGGCTTAGTACTTGAGTAAGTGTACTAGTGTACTTAGTTACATTCCACCAGTCTCTTTCCTCTCCTCTTCTCTTCTCTTTCCTCTCCTCTTCTCTTTCCTCTCCTCCTCCTCGTCTTCTTCTTCTGCTGCTTTGGCTTCCTTACCTCGGTGTGGTTTCCTGTTTGTAGGTGGGAGGATGTTCGAGACGGTTGCAGCAGCGCTGCAGCTTTTAACGCCCGGAGACGCTCTGAGCTGTCACAGATCCATCTCCTGATTGGGTCGAGGTGTCAGTGTGAAACCCCGTGTATGTGTGTGTGTGTGTGTGTGTGTGTGTGTGTGTGTGTGTGTGTGTGTGTGTGTGTGTGTGTGTGTGTGTGTGTGTGTGTGTGTGTGTGTGTGTGTGTGTGTGTGTATTCTTGTTTAACTATATTCGTGGGGTCCAAAAACCGAGACTACAGTATACTTGTGGGGTCCTGACAGCCTTGTGGGACCCAAAATGCTGGACCCCACAAGTATAAAGGGCTGTTTGAGGGTTAAGACTTGGTTTTAGGATTAGGGATAAAATTAGGTTATGGTTAGGGTGAAGGTAAGAAGAAGGGTTAAGGTTAGCATTTGGAGTTGTGATGGTTAAGGTGAGGGTAGGGTTAAGATTAGGCATTTGGTTGTGATGGTTAGGGTGAAGGTAAGGGTTAAGGTTAGGCATTTAGTTGTGATGGTTAAGGTGAGGGTAAGGGTTAAGGTTAGACATTTAGTTGTGATGGTTAAGGTGAGGGTAAGGGTTAAGATTAGGCAGTTAGTTGTGATGGTTAAGGTGAGGGTAAGGGTTAAGATTAGGCATTTAGTTGTGATGGTTAAGGTGAGGGTAGGGTTAGATTAAGGCATTTAGTTGTGATGGTTAAGGTGAGGTAAGGGTTAGACATTTAGTTGGTGATGGTTAAGGTGAGGGAGTAGGGTTAAGATTAGGCAGTTAGTTGTGATGGTTAAGGTGAGGGTAAGGGTTAAGATTAGGCATTTAGTTGTGATGGTTAAGGTGAGGGTAAGGGTTAAGATTAGACATTTAGTTGTGATGGTTAAGGTGAGGGTAAGGGTTAAGATTAGGAAGTTAGTTGTGATGGTTAAGGTTAGGGTAAGGGTTAAGGTTAGACATTTAGTTGGGATGGTTAAGGTGAGGGTAAGGGTTAAGGTTAATCATTTAGTTGTGATGGTTAAGGTGAGGGTAAGGGTTAAGGTTAGGCATTTAGTTGTGATGGTTAAGGTGAGGGTAAGGGTTAAGGTTAGGCAGTTAGTTGTGATGGTTAAGGTTAGGGTAAGGGTTAAGGTTAGGCATTTAGTTGTGATGGTTAAGGTGAGGGTAAGGGTTAAGGTTAGGCATTTAGTTGGGATGGTTAAGGTGAGGGTAAGGGTTAAGGTTAATCATTTAGTTGTGATGGTTAAGGTTAGTGTAAGGGGCTAGGGAATGCATTATGTCAATGATGGGTCCCCACAAAGATAGTGAAACGTACTATGTGTGTGTGTGTGTGTGTGTGTGTGTGTGTGTGTGTGTGTGTGTGGGCCTCATCTCTCCAGTTTGCAGTTTGCAGTTGTGAGCATCTGAAAGAGGGCAGTTTGATCAGCCCACACACACACACACACACACACACACCTCGGGTTCCCTGCGACCGAGCCGAGAGTTTGATGCCAGTGAGTCACCTCGTCGGTGAGTCAAGCTCTGCAGAAGTTTGTCACACATTCGCTCTCAAACCGGAAGCTTGTGCTCAGGTTTTTGTCATTGATCAGGTGATCCCTTGTGTGGGTTTTTCTGAACTCTCAGTCGTCTCTTTGGACAAACTATCCTGAGCTGATGGTCCGTCGCCATCTTGCACGGACGAGGACAGCATCACAGGGTCTGTGGCGGGAACTGAAGCGATCTGATTGGTAAAGATGGGACCATGTGGCTGTGGTCCTGATTGGACTCTGTCCCAGATAGACGTGGGTGCTGATTGGATTTGTGTGCGATTGTAGAGGTTTGTGATATTATTGAGTATTGGGATTGTCTTTTCCTTCTTTAACCAAAACATAAGTTGAATACAGCACTTCTAGAGACACAATATAGCATCAGACATTTCTAAAATCTGATAGGTTTCTAAGAAGAATGCACATCACATGTCAGTCAGACAGACAGATTGGTGGAGAGAGAGAGAGAGAGACAGTCAGTCAGACAGACAGATAGATTGGTGGAGAGAGAGAGAGACAGTCAGTCAGACATTTTTTAACTTTATAAAGAAGAACTTAAGAGGGATCTTCTGCTTTTTTAGCTGGAAACGGACGTGCTGTGGTCTCCATGGACGGTACCGTAGAAACAGAGCAAACAGTAAATAGGAATATTGATTTCTACGGAAAATTATCTCTTCTAAAAACTCTCCCTCCCCTCCCTCCCGTCCTGATTGGCTGAAGCAGCGAGAGACAGAGGAGGAGACAGACAGAGAGAGAGAGAGGGGGAGGGAGAGCTGAAGTAGGTCTCCAGATCTGAACCCAGAAGTCTTCAGGCATGGCGGATGTCATACAGTAGTCGCCTCATGTGGACCAGATACTACGGGGGGACACGAGACCAGCAGCAGGCCCCGAAACTTCACCAGTCCTCCTCCCTCGTACCACCAGCTCTCGAACCCCCGTCAGTCCTCACCTGCAGGTCAGTTCTCCATCCTGTTATATCCTCAGCTACAGCTGGGGGACAGCATTCAGATCCTTCACTGCTGGAACAGGTGTGTGTGTGTTTAATGGTCTCATCAGGTCAGCGACCTGTAGGCTGGTATATCATTAGTTTTTAGAATCCAAACATCAGATGTTATAAACTACATGTGTTAGTGTGTGTGTGTGTGTGTGTGTGTGTGTGTGTGTGTGTGTGTGTGTGTGTGTGTGTGTGTGTGTGTGTGTGTGTGTGCAGTAATCTTAATGTGTAAGGTAACTAGTAACTAAAGCTGTAACAGATGAATGTAGCGGAGTAACTAAAGTAACTAGTAACTAAAGCTGTAACAGATGAATGTAGTGGAGTAACTAAAGTAACTAGTAACTAAAGCTGGAACAGATGAATGTAATGGAGTAACTAAAGTAACTAACTAAAGCTGTAACAGATGAATGTAGTGGAGTAACTAAAGTAACTAGTAACTAAAGCTGGAACAGATGAATGTAGTGGAGTAACTAAAGTAACTAGTAACTAAAGCTGTAACAGATGAATGTAGTGGAGTAACTAAAGTAACTAGTAACTAAAGCTGTAACAGATGAATGTAGTGCAGTAACTAAAGTAACTAGTAACTAAAGCAGTAACAGATGAATGTAGTGGATTAACTAAAGTAACTAGTAACTAAAGCAGTAACAGATGAATGTAGTGGAGTAACTAAAGTAACTAGTAACTAAAGCAGTAACAGATGAATGTAGTGGAGTAACTAAAGTAACTAGTAACTAAAGCTGTAACAGATGAATGTAGTGGAGTAACTGAAGTAACCTAGTAACTAAAAGCTGCTAACAGATAGTGCTAGAGAATTAACTAAAGAAATATGTAGTCCTCATGTGAGATAATGATGTCAGAGATATTGTAACTAAAGCTGTGGCAACAGATGTAGTGGAGTAACTAAAGTAACTAGTAACTAAAGCTGTAACAGATGAATGTAGTGGAGTAACTAAAGTAACTAGTAACTAAAGCTGGAACAGTATAATATTTCTCTCTGAAATGTAGCGGAGTAGAAGTAGAAAGTAACATGAAAAGAAAAGACTCAAATAAAGTACAAGTACCTCAACATCTGATACTGGAGTAAATGTACTTAGTTACAGTCCACCTCTGCTCAGCTGCTCATGTGTGTTAACTTCTGTGTCATGGAGGAAGCTCGGCTTGTTCCCAGCATGCACCTGGAGGAGGTGGAGCTGAGCATCGAGGCCTAGTGAAGGGGACCAGTTTGATCTTCTCGGCCCAGATGTTTATGGGTTAAATATGATCTGTCTTAATTCTCTCAGAACACAGAAAATAAATACATAGTTATATATAGTGTATTGCATATATATTTATATATTATATATAGTGTATTACATATATATTTATATATTATATATAGTGTATTATATATATATATTATATAGTGTATTAGCGGCTGAGAGGGTGTTTTAGGCCCGAAGTGTCTGTCACCACTAAAGTTTGACTTTGAACCACAATCCATCACCCTATGCAGAGTGTGTGTTTGTGTGTGTGTGTGTGTGTGTGTGTGTGTGTGTGTGTGTGTGTGTGTGTATGTGTGTGTGTGTGTGTGTGTGTGTGTATGTGTGTGTGTGTGTGTGTGTGTGTATGTATGTATGTGTGTGTTTGTGTGTGTGTGTGTGTGTGTGTGTATGTGTGTGTGTGTGTATGTGTGTGTGTGTGTGTGTGTGTGTGTTTGTGTGTGTGTGTGTGTGTGTGTGTGTATGTATGTGTGTGTTTGTGTGTGTGTGTGTGTTGCGTGTGTGCGTCAGTGTGTGTGTGTGTGTGTGTGTGTGTGTGTGTGTGTGTGTGTGCGTGTGTGCGTCAGTGTGTGTGTGTGTGTGTGTGTGTGTGTGTGTGCGTGTGTGCGTCAGTGTGTGTGTGTGTGTGTGTGCGTGTGTGCGTCAGTGTGTGTGTGTGTGTGTGTGTGTGTGTGTGTGTGCGTGTGTGCGTCAGTGTGTGTGTGTGTGTGTGTGTGTGTGTGTGTGTGTGTGCGTCAGTGTGTGGGATGATGCCGGCATGTACAGCAGTGTTCAAGGCAAGCCAGCTTTATCTGTACAGCACATTTCAGCAACAGGGAAATTCAAAGTGCTTTACATAAAACATTAAAGAGCAGTTAGAAAACGATTAAAAAACAAATGAAAACATTAAAAGACAAGAATAAAACTGATAGTGCAGTATAAGGATTTAAAGAACTGAGAGATGAAATACGTGAAGTATAAGAAATGAAACATTAAAGAGCAGTTATCAGTGTCATACAGTGTCATCAATGCAACTTCAGTATAAAAAATGAACAGTTATAAAAAGAAAGGTCTTTAGTTTTGATTTAAAAGAACTGAGTTACTGCAGACCTGCAGGTTTCTGGGATCTATATATTTTATAGATTATATATAATATATTTGATATATTATATGTAATATATTTTATAGATTATATATAATATATATTATATATAATATAGTTATAATTATAGATTATATATATTATATATCAAATATTTGATATAAATATAAAATATATTATATATCAAATATTCCTTTACTTGGGAACCTGAAGATGTGCTTCCTTTTCATTTTTTTAAAGATTATTTTTGGGCTTTTCAGCCTTTAATGGACAGGACAGCTAGCTGAGAGGGGGGAGACATGTAGGAAATCATCACAGGTTGGACTTGAACCCTGGACCTCTGCGTTGAGGCATAAACCTCTCTCAGTATGTGCGCCGTCTCTACTAACTGAACCAACCCGGCCACGATGCGGAACATGAATGTTGGATTTTGGGTTCAGAGCTCCACCGAGAATCTCCGCTGCAGCACAGAAACTCTTTTTATGTCGAGGCAGGAAGCGTGCAGCAGCCAACCACACTGTAAATAGACATTGTAGTTATGTCCACTTATTTCTTATTTTAACTGAACAAACGCCTAAGTTATTAGATTTTGAATAACTTTTGAAAGTTAACACATTTATTAGTTGGGTTGACTATTTAAAAAAATGTATGTGTTGATTGAACTTAGGTATGTAGGGTTAAGTTATCAATAATTGCAGTCAAGACTGCAACTGGTTCATTGGCTGGCCAATTCCCATGATACAAGAGCTGTAAATAGAGGTTTGAAAAGTTTGCAGTTTGTTGAAATACAAATGTAACTTTATAATTCTGTTTATTCAACGTGTGTTTAGAATGTAGTGTTTTGTTGCCTGGTAATTGTCATTGTTGTGCTGTACATTTGTAACCATGAGTTAAGTGACTGTTACGTTTGATAAGGATGAGTGGCGGGTGTTAGACATTGAGCAGTAATAGGCTTCCTTCAGCCATGTCTGCGCGTGTAGCTTGCAAGCGGCCATTTTACGATCAAGTGACACAAGATCAGCAGAGGCCGCTATCTCGCCTTACACGGGGCCCTGGGGTGGCCCACTCAAGCACCCACATTTATCTGCTATAAATAATGTGAGGTTATGTTGTTTTAACTTGAAAGTGTGAGGCTTGAAATAAGCAGGTATGTCTGTTATACTTAGAGCAAGGAAGGTTTCTGGCATTATTAAAAAAAAAGATTTGTTTTAACTTAAAGTATGAAGTTAAAGCAAGTAATACAAAGTTAAATCAACTAAAAGAACAACTTTAACAAAACTAGAACACTGTAGTTACATCAACCTCATTAACTTTAATTTCTAAGTTGAAACAAAGGCAGTTTTCAAGTTGAGTGAACTTTGATTTTCAAGGCAGCAGGGGAACTTGCATTTCCAAGTTAAACTAACATGAAATTTATTACAGATTAGATTAGATTATCAGAGATATCGTCTCTTCAAAGGGAACAGAGGCCAATAAACATCCTTCAGAGGGATTTCCAAACGTGTCATTAAAAAAGCATAAAAGTGACACAAATAAAAACTGAAGAGTTGTGCAAGTTACAGTTTTTTCCAATTGCTAAAACACAATTTTGCAAACTAGGCTGGTTTTATCAAAATACTCAACACATTTCACAAAACCACACACCTTAACTGCAAAATACCTCATATATATCCTGCAAAATGAAGTACTGCGACCAAAACTACATATAGCATTATCAAAATCTAACGTTTGCACCACATGGCACACACTTCATTCATATTACCAGATTTTTGTCTAACCAACTACACACTGTTGGGCATAATGAAAAACACTCTCATCTTTAGTGTGCTTTGTCATAATACTAAAATAGTTCAAATTGTAGAAAATTCTTCAGATTGTTCACATGCACAGAAATATTTGCAGCTTCACACACACACACACACACACACACACACACACACACAC
>JABUOV010000051.1:107500-110000 GCA_025617405.1 Perca schrenkii
GTGTGTGTGTGTGTGTGTTGATGTGTGTGTGTGTGTGTGTGTGTGTGTGTGTGTGTGTGTGTGTGTGTGTGTGTGTGTGTGTGTGTGTGTGTGTGTGTGTGTGTGTGTGTGTGTGTGTGTGTGTGTGTGTGTGTGTGTGTGTGTGTGTGTGTGTCTGTGTGTGTCTGTGTGTGTGTGTGTGTGTGTGTGTGTGTGTGTGTGTGTGTGTGTGTGTGTGTATTGTGTGTGTGTATGTGTGTGTGTGTGTGTGTGTGTCTGTGTGTGTCTGTGTGTGTATTGTGTGTGTGTGTGTGTGTATTGTGTATTGTGGGTAGAGAGTAAAACCACCAAATGATCTTAAAGATGGAGCCACAACTCACAAGATGGCCGCCGCTCCCTCTGCTCAGCTGTGAGGCTAATATGGTGAATAATCATAACTCGGTTCATCAGTGTCTGCAGTACTTTTACTCAGGAACAACACTTAACTACAATGCTGAGGTAAAGACAGGACTGTATTACACTCAGTCTTGTATAAAGTACTTGAAAGCAATAGTTAGTAAAAGTACAAGTATCTTACCAGAAAATGACTTTGGTAGAAGTTAAAGTCACCTTTTAGAATATTACTGGAGTGTACTGAAGTATCTCATCTTCATTAGTAGAAGTAAAAGCAGAAGTTGCAGGACCAGGTGTTTCTATGTGTTTCTAGGTGTTTTCATGTGTTTTCCAGGTGTTTTTAGGTGTTTTCCAGGTGTTTCCAGGTGTTTCTATGTGTTTTCCGGGTGTTTCCAGGTGTTTCTAGGTGTTTTCCAGGTGTTTCTATGTGTTTCTAGGTGTTTTCCGGGTGTTTCCAGGTGTTTCTAGGTGTTTCTATGTGTTTTCCGGGTGTTTCCAGGTGTTTCTATGTGTTTTCCGGGTGTTTCCAGGTGTTTCTATGTGTTTTCCGGGTGTTTCCAGGTGTTTCTAGGTGTTTTCCAGGTGTTTCCAGAGTCTGGAGTCAGTCTGAGATGTTTTATAATAATAATATAATATAATAATTTATAATAAATATGCCTTTGAAATAAATAAATGAGCCAATAAATAATTAAATAAATGTAATTATTTCATGGTACCTTTATTTCCTAATGCCACATTTCTTTATTTCCCTCTCTATTTATTTCCAGTTCTTATATGCAAATCAGGGGGCATGGCTATCTCTCACATTCAGAACAGAGCCGTGGGCAAAAAAAGGCAAAGTGAGAGGGCAACACTACTGGCAGCTCGCGGTGCTCTTTACCCTCTGGAACTCACTCCCCATCCACATCAGAAACTCGGACTCACTGAACACCTATAAAAAACTGCTCAAAACTCACTTGTTTCAATTGGCCTATCCATAATTTACTTATCTTGTTTGATTGTTTGTTTGTTTGTTTGTTTCTTTCTTTCTTTCTTTCTTTCTTTTGTTTGTAAAGCGTCTTTGAGGTCCATGTAAAGCGCTATATAAAACGTATGTATTATTATTATTATTACCCAGCGCACAGTCACCTATTCTGGGGTAACTAGACCACCAACTAGTGCTGATCTGACAGAGCACCACGACCGGCAGCTCGCGGTGCTCTTTACCCAGCGCACAGTCACCTATTTTGGGGTAACTAGACCACCAACTAGTGCTGACCTGACAGAGCACCACGACCGGCAGCTCGCGGTGCTCTTTACCCAGCGCACAGTCACCTATTCTGGGGTAACTAGACCACCAACTAGTGCTGACCTGACAGAGCACCACGACCGGCAGCTCGCGGTGCTCTTTACCCAGCGCACAGTCACCTATTCTGGGGTAACTAGACCACCAACTAGTGCTGACCTGACAGAGCACCACGACCGGCAGCTCGTGGTGCTCTGTACCAGGCGGGTTGACACGACAGCTGAGGCGTTGCTAAGTGAGCTAGCGGGCTAACGACTGCTCTAATTCACATTAAAGCTGCTGTAGGTAAGATTGTGAAGAGCCAGGACCTTGCCAACAAATTTGAACATCGACAACTTCTCAGCCCCTCCCCCCTTTCTGCTGCAGCCCAAACCGTCTCCTAAGCCCCTCCCACACACGGTGTGTCACGTCAGACAACATGTTCAATAACTAAACACTAACACAATGGTAACTTTACTCACCGACAGTAAAACGATGCTAACTAGCAAGCTAGCGTTAGCCATTTCAGCATCATATCAGACCGACCACTGTGCTAACGTTACTATCATCCTCACCAACGTAGCTTTGTGGACTTCTGACTACTAATAACCAAGTGAAAGATAAATCACTCATGGTAATTATGTTACCTGTCAGAAGAAATGTGGCTACGTCTGCATTGTTCTTCAGATCTTAAAATCCCCGGAGCACACACCACCTCTGAAAAGCCTCTCCAATATTCACCTGAGTTTTGGGAAAACTTTCTGCAGCTGGTGCACGGGGAAGGGGAGGGGAGAACCCTATTATATGCGTGTGTGTGCATGAGCAGTGATTGACAGGCAGATAGACATGCCCCCCTGTGGCCCT